>JAPKID020002156.1:0-13680 GCA_026931265.2 Tropidonophis doriae | reverse complement strand
GTATCGCCAACACTTTCTTGCAGATCAAATCGAAGTAAACTTCTATAGATATTTCAGGCACTGCTAGCACTAAGAAACTCTTCTGGATTTTAACAAATGAAGCTGTGTGTGTATGTTGAGACAGTCAAATAAGCAATGGGAGGTAAATGTTCCATATGTGAATTTAAGAGGCAAGTGTCATAAACTGTAGGCAAAATCTGTCAAAGTCCTTCCTTCAGAATAGAGGTCAGAGACAGGGTCTTCTGTTAAGCTATCAAAAATATTTTATGTAGTGATTTTTTTACCCCCTCCCCATTTAGGATCCTTCTCTTGGATACTGCCAAATAGAACATTAAATGTGTTAGACAATGTTCACTTCAATAAAACAATAACAACAGTAACAAATTGATCTCCATATGTTATTTGCACAACTACCAGCTTCAAGGAGTTCCTCTGCTGCCATTTTTGGGATCCCTGGCATGCTGAAAGGCTTCATTCAACTGGCTTCAATCTTTCTGTTAATGTTCTTAATTCTCAGTAAAATCTTTTTTGCCTTCAAATCTTAGAAGCATCAATTTGCTCCTGAATGGCGCCAGTACATAATTTGGCAACAAGGATGGGATTTGAAGCAATGGGTGGGTTTTTTTGGGTGGGAGTGGGGGGTGGGGTGGGAGAACAGAACAGAGGATGAAGAATGCTATCAATTGGCTCCAATCAATGAAATTTTAAGTGCCCCTCCTTCAGGGTCATGGGAATTTATCAGCCCCTTGTGGTAGGTCAGGCCAGGAAATGAACTTCCTAAGTTTCACTGGCACTATACTATGTTGATATAGGCTATAACAGAATCTCAAATACCTCACTGAACTTTCTCTTCCTTTCTTCTTATACCCCAGGAGTTAAGGTGGTGTTTCTTCCCAATGTTTTTGTTTCTGAGCCTTAAAGCATGCTTGAGTACGCATTGTTGAAACTGTCTGTGCATAGTTTTCCAAGGTCACCTCTGGGCTCAATACAGAATCTGGGTTGGTTGAGCATGCTGCAGTGAAGTGCTTGCAGGCTTCTTGAGTGTAGCAGAGAAAAGAGAGAAGTCATTAAGGGAATGAGATGGATTCTCCTAACTGTGCTGTGAGATGCATGGGAAATTCTAGTAGCCACTCAGAAGGTGGGCAGCAGGCTCCATTGAGAGAAGATGGTCAGAAGAGAAGGGAGACAATGGAATAATGCATTATTGTCCTGGCCATTTTGTTAAATTAAAAATAAGCAAATAAGAGATAATGTGTCTAATCCTGGAAAGATGATGTCATAGTTTTGTTGGTTGCTAGTTCAGAGGCATAGAGGGAATTGTTACCAGGACCATTTGATGGAGAGAATACTCCGAAAGAATGAAGAGTCCAGGGACTGAGGATGAGGCAATACCAGGCCCTCATCCAGTCACCGGGAGGGGGAGGGGCGACCACGACGGAGGTTGACTGGATGAGAACCACCTGCAGGAGTGGAGCAACTGCAGAGGGCCACCAGAAATGACAGGTTCAAAACTACCACTGGTGAGGAATAGCACAGAGGTGGTCAGCAAGGTTGCTTGCAAAGAAGATATCTTATACCTAAGGATTGAAAAGAATCAATCTATTTTCATGATCTACCTCTAAAAAGAACTGAAAGCACTGGCAATCAATTAGCTCCAGGGGCTATGAATATTATGAGAACAATGCTTGAAAAATTATTTGGTGATTTGTTCATCAACATCAACTATATTGATTTTGATTTTAATTTTGCAGTAAAAGATAGCTGTACTCATATCTTTGCATATTTGTACAGTAGTTTGCATGTTGTCATTGAAAAATAGAGCAAATTTAGAATCAATGTTCATAGAACTAATACATGGAGAAAGTTAACAGATGTTACTCGGGCAATGATGGAACAAAAGAAGCTACTGTAAAAACCTTAAATTCGGCAGCTGGAATGTACACTGAAGACTTTACCTAAAAGAAAATGAATTAAGTGGCTGTAAATACAGAACTAGATACTTCTAATTTCTTTTATCACTTTATTCAGGGAGTTCTAAATTTCTAATTAAAGCTAGGCAATTTGTTCCTTAGCAGAGAAACATTTGAAAATATAGCCACTTTCCATTTAATTTGAGGATCTGCCTCAGAACTCTGTACCTTTCTCATTCCTTATTCCTGTCTGTTTTCAAGAAAGTGACTCACAGTTTAGGCATATCTATAAAGATTTCTGGGACATTATGTGGTCATATTTAATTTTATTCATTCATGCTTTCACTCATTCAATTTATGTGATCACTCGTCTCAAATGCACGACAATTAAAAACAATGAACAAAACAACATATAACATGAAGTAACGATGCATAGCAAACATGCACTATCAATGCAGCCAAAAACCAGGCTCACCCTCATTACCAGGGCCCCAGAGAAAATGAACACCTACAGTATAAAGCTCTTCATGCAGAGGGCTATTTGTTGATCCATCTGTTCAAATTTCCTTTGATCATCCCATGAAATCCAGCAAGGTGGTCACACTTTGGGTCATTTCTATAAAAGAATGTCATCCACTGGAGCCTAGGAAGTATGCCTCACACATGGAATATCATTCCCCCCAATTTTGGTTGGCCTCAATCCTGCTGGCCTTTTGAAGACATTGGTGGAGAACATAAGATAAATCCATCAATCATCTTTTTTTTAAATGGATAATGTAGTATGTAGCCTTGATTATTCTGTTTTTTTCTTACACTCTCTCTCTCTCGGGTTCTGGGTATTTGTTCTATTTTGCTTTTAGTTCTTGTTTTTCTGCTTCTGTCCAATTGTAAGCTGCTTAGAGTTGCTTTTGTGAATTGTCTATTTAAATCAAATAATACAGGTACTCCTCATCTTATGACCACAACTGAGTCCAAAAATGACATTGCAAAGAAAGATGATAGTTAAGTAAGTGTTGCCTCATTTTATGACCTTTCTTGCCACAGTTAAGTAAATCACTGAAGTTGTTCAATTTGTATCATGGTTGTTAAGTGAATCTGGGGTCCCCGTTGACTTTACTTATCAGAAGGTCACAAAATGTGATCACATGATCTTGGGATACTGCAATAAATACAATATTTTTCCATACAAAGGATTCTTATCCCAAAATCTTATTTCAAATCTATCTGACTCCTTATTCCATTTGTAATTTTCCATCCATTGCTGTTTATATTAAAAAAATAAGTCCACAAACTTCTATTTAAAACTGATTTCACTAAGGAAAACATCCAGTGTTTTTAGACTAGTCAACCTAAGATCCCTAATAGTTGAAAAGCAGTCAACAAGCAATTTCTGAAAGTTAGAAATAAAGTTAGACTAAGAAATACCCAAACTTAGTTCTTAAAGGTACTGGCTGTGGTTTGAGCAAGATGACTATCGCCTTATGCTCCCAAAACTATAGGAGCACTTGTAGGTGATCTCAAGTCCTTTTTTTTTTTTTTATCCAGAGAAGAATAACAAAAAGCCACTGAACTTGATGGATCTTCCTTCTACCAGTTGTTGGCTCTGTCTTCAGTTCATATTTCTTCCCTTAATGTAGGTAATTTTTTCCATGTCACAGTAAAGGAAATAGTACTGCCATCACTACTAAGAAACCCACGTCCTTTCCCCCAAAAAAGTCTTATTTTGGGATGACAAGCTAACAATGTGAAATATTTGGAATCAGTTTATTTCCCATTCACTTGTACAATTAAGAATATGCATGTTTATTCAAAAAATAAGGCTACGAAAGCCTGTCCCAAAATATATTACAACATTCAAAATGCTTGGCTTTTACAAATGACACAAATAGTGAGATGATTGGAATGAACAAATTGGGGACAGTAATGTGTGGATAGGCACTGTTGCCTTTCGTGAAGCAATTTCAATAGCCACTCAAATCAGAAGAGACAGAAAATCATTAGTTACTGACAATTTAGTGGCTTGTATAGGGATAACTGTGTCGTGTCACATCTGCTCTCATTCAACACATGTCTACATCACAGATGAGATCCTTATATAGCTGGCAGGCATGAGAGCTGGTGAAGGAGCAGATGGGCTTGGAAATAAAATGCTTACATGCCCTCCCACAGACTGGAGAGCCTGCACTAGTTAGTTGTACAGAGAACTTCAATAGTTGAATAGTAAAAAAAATGGCCTGAACATATCATTTGAAAAATAAAATAAAAAATACTAAATGAAATTTCACTTGAGGGTCTCAAGTCAGATGCATGCTCACTCAACAATGTTCCAGTCAGGATTCAACAGTTTACCAGACTTTTTGGACTAAACAGAAAAAAGACCAGTAGGAATAATCCAGAACATGGTTCAAAGCATAATTCTCACAGAAATCATTCAACAAGGCAAATCTGTTACCATGCCTATCAACAAAGGGACATCCTGTTTCTATGTCTAGTTCAATGAATATTCATCATTCCTTTTCTGCACCAGCATCTGCTTTTATTTAAAGGAATCCATTCATTCCTCCCACCCCATCATAAAAATCAGATAAGCAATAGAATCAGCAGTAGCGAGTCTGTGCAGTTATTGTTGATGGTTCTGAATTCTGAATCCACTTGTACTTCCCAGAGTCCCATCTTGCCCTAAGGGTATCCATAAATGAAAAGAACTCCCACCCCCAAAATGTGGCCACTCTGAGAAGGAAGAGCAAATAATCTTCATTTCTGTGTCCCATTGAGAACCTCAGATGAAAGCTGTATCAAGTAAGTGTGGCCTTACAACACAAGGAGTGGAATACTCCTTGAGAGAGAGAGAAAACCTTTCATACCAGTTCCAGTACCTAGTGGAAAAAAACAGAAGGAAAAAATTAGCCCCAGAAACACAAATAACCCTCTCTCTTTAAACCAAGGTAACCAAGGTTAGATGTGCTACAGGCAGCGGGAGTTTTTCTTTACATGCCTAGAAATATAATGCAGGATGATAGTTATATTTTATCAAAGGAACATATGTGAAGTTGGTGAGCAGAACATGATCTCCCTTGTGCATTGTAACTGTTGCTTAATTTCTCTTCCCTCTTGTTCAGTTACCAAGTATCACAACAAAGTGGCAGAGCAGCACTGTATTTAATAATTAAACTACTTATAATAGTACACTTAGCTTTATGTGGGAACTGAAAAAAGCAAAATGGCTGACTTTAGTTTTATTTTAAAAATAAAAGGCGGCTTTTTCATCACCATAGGCTCCAGTTCAATGGACTAGGGAGCTCTGTTCTGAACCAGTGTCAAAGGACTCTTGTATCAAAATGGCAGAGAAATCATTTCACAGTTGATTCTTCTACTTTTAACTTCAGGCTTAAAAGGGAGTTTTAATGTCAAAAGTTTTAAGTTAATAACCATCATTCCAGCATTGCTATGGAAAGCAACTCAGAATATATCACCTCTGAACATGAAATCCCTCAAAAACAAGGGATGGGGACGTTGAAGCAGCTTCAATTTGGAAATCAGGCTGATTTGCAGCAGGTCAGGAGAAATGGCAGATGATCAGAAGGTTCATTCAGTTTCAAACTAAGCTCCATAATTTATCCCAGCTAACATAAAATAGTTCCTAGTTTGTTTTCCAACTCAAGACGTACCATACTTTTTGGAGTATAAGACGCACCTTTCTCCCCAAAAAGAGGGTGAAAATCTGGGTGAATCTTATACATTGAACGCAGCATTTTTGGCCTCCTGAAATCCCACCCCGTGTATCCCGTTTTTTGCAAAAATAGACGTGCAAAGGGTTTGGGAGGTCTGCAAAGTGCTCCTGGGGACTGAGGAGGGCAAAACTGAGTGAAAAATGGGCCCATTTTTGTGAAACTTTCCTTGTTTTCCCCAACAGGCCACTGCTGTGGAGAGTTTGAAAACAGTACTGTCCTTGACTTTCAACCATTTGTTTAGTGACCATTTGAAATTACAACGGCGCTGGAAAAAGTAACATATGACCATTTTCCATAGCCCATTGCAGCAGTCCCATGGTCACATAACCAAAATTAAGACACCTGGCAACTGGCCCATATTTATGATGATGGTTGCAGTGTCCTGGGGTCATATGATAAACTTTTGAGACTTTCTGACAAGCAAAGCCAAAGGGAAAGCCAGATTCACTTAACAACTGTGTTACACACTTAAGAACTACAATGATTCATTTAAAAACTGTGGTAATAAAGTTCATAAAATGGGGGCAAAACGCACTTAACAACTATCTGACTTCGCAGCCAAAACTGTGGTTCAATTGTGGTTGTAAGTCAAGGACTACCTATAACCTTCATCTGTCACATCCCTCATGAGTGTGTCATTGAAAAGGTATTGCTCAGCTATCCCATGATCACATCTGAAGGTCTTCCAGATGGGTGAGGATTCACTTGCAACCAGCTGTTTTTCAGTGTGAAGCGCATGACACAAGAGATGTGGGGTTATGCTGATTCAGTATTGGAGATAGAGCCTCTTGCTCAGTCTCAGCTATCAGAAAAATCAGTGTGTGTACAAATCAGCAAATATATGTTCAGTAATTTGCAAGCCCTGGAGCAAATTTTATCAATTTTATTCATTTATAGCAACTTTTAAAGAAAAATGCACAAGAATAGGATACAAAAACTAAAACCTACACCAACAAAAGTAAAAACTTTTGTGGAAAAAAATAATGATGTGTTAAATCCTTCCCTCCCAATTATTTACCTAACTGCTAATTACAATCTAAATATTTGCACTTTATATTAAATGTGGTACATTCAATATTATTGCTAGCATTTTTTAAAGTGATTTCTTCTATTGCTTTTAATTGGTCTCAAGACTCTTTTCCTAGACCACATATTTCAAAGTTGGGTATTTGCCTTGCTGTGTAATACATAGTATATAGGGACCCATTCCTACTTAAATTTAGTTAAACCTCTATCTCAACTACTATCACTATATATTGTCCCATTTTAGTTTCCCAATCTTGTAAACAAAATTTAATTCTTCCAATGCTGTGCCAAATTTATTCTTAAAGTTATCAACATGTATTGTATCAAATTATATTTTTTCATCTTTTGTGGGATATTATAATTAAAAATATTTGTGATTTCCATTCAAATTTTATTTGTAGAATTATCTGATTATTTTGATGTATTTCTTTCTAGCACTTGAGGTTTTTTTTTTCACAAGGCCACCATATTTCTTATTGATTCTCACATTTCCAACATTTATTGTTATATGAGTGGTCTATCTTGATAATTACTTAAGGAGTTATAAACCATCAGGTCCTTGGTGCTCTGTGAACTACTACTTTTTAAAAAGTTTGCTTCCACTTTAACAAAACTTTTAATTTGTTTCTTTTCCATTCATAATTCAGTAACAATTTATATACAGTATATATATTCTAACAGGTGACCTTGATTTTGTATAAATGTTTCAATTCTATCATTTTTCTCAAGGCCCTTCCTTCTTTCTTAAGATCTCTTTTTATTCTTCCACCAATTTGTAAACACACCAAGCATGCTGGATTTCTACTTTAATTGAGCACTTCTTGCTGTGTCTTCAGTTAACTTTTTGAGTTTGACCACAGAGCTTCTGACTGAATAATGTAGTGGAAAAAGAAAAAAAAAATGATTAGCTTGAGAGGGGCTTGGCAGTTTAAATGACTGATGGAGTTGACCAGCTGGGTGCACTTTGAAATTATTTCCTCCACAGGAAGTAAAGTCAGTAAGCCCTGTTTCTTGTACAAGTTGGAGGATTATATCCACAATGGGATATTCACTATTTTGTGTGTGTATCAGTGGTGGGTTGCAGGCGATATTAGCTGGTACAGGGGTACCAGAGCCTGCCCAGAGCACCGGATACTGTTCCGGTACGGTACTCCGGAGGGCCCACCCGCCTGCCCTTACTCCTTACCTCTGCTTTAAGCTTTTGCCACTTTTGTACACGCGCATGCCGCATACAGTGCCTGCGTGACACTCCGGCAAGCAGTTGGAGCGTCGCGGAGGCTTGCAGAAGCATTGCAGGTAGGTATGATGCACGCGTGTACTGCACGTGTGCGCGCTATGCACGCCCATGTGGGTAACAACGGGACCGTACCAACTGTACCGGTTGGAACGGGATCCAGAACCCACCACTGGTGTGTATATATTGTACCTTTAAACTAGTAGTGTATTGTTTTGGATTGTTAGGAGGCTGTCACAACCCCTACAATGTTTGCATTATTTAGGAATTCCACCAATTCATTAAGACTGGGAAAAGTAGAAATGATGGAACAGATCTCCTTAGAGAGATTTAAAAGTTTTGAATAGGCATTTAATTGCTAATTACTTTAGTTTAATTTTTAACACTTAATTTGGAAATGACAACTGTGACTTTGTTTTTATTGTAAATCATCATGATATTTTGAGAGTTGATGTTATAAAAATTGATGGATAAATTAGTAAAATAAAGTAATTTCAATGTCCAAAATGGTGCTATTGAGATGTACATCAGAAAGGTTCAAAGAGAGGAGATAACAAATTTAATTTTCGCTCATTTAATGACCAAAGGGAGATGTCTAAACATTCCCAATCCTTTTCAGAAAGGCCAGAAAATCTGAGCTATTTATGAGTACTATCTGGAGAGACAATAAAGAACATTTCACATGAAGTTTGTGCATCTTTATGAATTTTCAATATTTCTGCATAATATGATCTAAGATGTGATGTGTTCTCAGAAATAGATAAACAAAATAAGCCAATTATACAAACGTGTGAAAAACGTTATACTTATTCATTGATTTATTAAGGCAAATCATCAAAGCTATATATGTGTGTGCAACAAATATGCTGTGAAACAGAAACCATTGTTTGGGCCTGTTTTGCTGACTCTGGACCAAGACAGTTCTCTATCATCTGACTTTTGAATTATACCATTATTTTACAGGAAAATATCAGGCTATCTGTCCATGAACAAAAGCTCGAGAATATGGGTCACACAGCGAGTCAACAACCTCCAAAATATGAGTCATATAATCAAAGACTAGTTAAGGCAGAGGAAAGTTAATGTTTTGGGGCCGTCAATTTATAGTCCTGACTTTAATCCTATAGAAATGTTGTGGAAGGACCTGAAATGGGCAGTTCATGCAAGGAAGTAGAGCAACATCCATGAGTTAAAAGGTGTTTTGTAAGGAGGAATGGGCTAACGTTCCTCCAAGTCATGTGTAGGATTGATCAACAGTTTTCAGGAATGCTTAGTTGCAGTTATTGCTGCCCAAGAGTTCACCAGTTACTGAAAGCAAAGGTTCATAAACTTGTGCCATATACAAATATGTAGCTATGTAGATATTTCTCTTAATAAATAAATGAACAAGTAGAATGCTTTTGACTCATTTGTTTTAATTGATCTACTTAATTGATCTACTTTTGGAACTTGTGTGGAGAACAGATATTATTTTAGGTGATTCTTATAGTGAAATATTGAGCATTTAAAAAGGTTCATAAACTTAAGCATCATTTCATTCTTTTGACTATGATTGTACAATATTTTTGTTTTCTATGCATGTCTTGAAAACCAGTGCCTGCTAAAAACATTACATTCCACATTTTTTCCTAACTGGACAGCACCAATTTGCAGCTGACATTACTCCCATCTCCTCAATAGATGCAAATAAGTAATTTTAATTTATAAACAGCTGTACAAAAATGGAACTCTTGAAAATGTCTCTTCTAATTTTCTGTAACCTTGTTGCTATCCCCGCTCAACATTTTAAAGCTTACCTTAATTGTACCCTGACTGTTAGCAGCAATCAATACATTGGACTCCTGCAAAAGAAGAAAAACTATTAGGTATTATGCTGCAGGCAGTAAACCAAGTAAATTGGGTGTTGTTTGCCTTAACAATCAGACATGGGTTGTTCCCAGCATTCAAGAGACGTGTAGAATTTGACATAACTTTTGAGAAGCTGTGCCTGTATAGTTTGGGAACACCACCAGTTGGTGTCATGATATTTCAAGCCATTTGACATACATGAAATCATTGTGAGATCTGTGAACATGGGAAATAAGTGAGAAATTCTAATTCAAAAGTGCTTCAACTGAACTCCATCACTGACTACTGGAACAAACTAAGCAGGCAACTTTTATTATGTAACAGAATGGAGAATGATTGAATTTAACCATATTTTTGTAATCTATGCATTAATAAAATTCTTGTGTCTGTAACCTTTAATTGGTGCATCATCATAGGATAAAACCTTGTCACCAAAAGTACTTCAAACAAGCAAACCTACAGAATACTTGGATCCAACAGCCCAGAGACACTTAGGTGAGATGGGCAGTATAAAAAACTGATTGACTGACTGACTGACTGATCAATCAATCAATCAATCAATCAATCAATCAATCAATCAATCAATCAATCAATCCTCCTTTGGGAAAACTGATGTTTCTGTGCTGCTAGCCTATTGAAAATCTTCATTTTCACCATTCTGTGACAGTTTTGCAACCACTCATGCAATCCCTCACTCTCTGCTTCTCCCACCCAGCATGTTGGGAAGGAAAAGGAAGGAAAACAGGCAGGAATCCCTTGCACCCTTCCTTTCACACATCATCTTGACTCACACTCTCCCTCTGCATCTTCTCCAGCTGGTGTGGCTCGTGCACATCCCCACAAACTTATCCATGTGCACCTTCTCTGACCCTTGTAGCACCTTGTAGTATCTATACCTTTCCCAACCAATGCCACCCCCCACCCCCAACATGTGCTACCTCTCATACATTCATGCCCCACATGCCTGCTAGCCTTGAACCTGCAACTTTTTGATGGCAGGAAATTGGAGTTGCTTTCATTCCATGCTCACTTTTTTTTCCCTACCTGTGGTCATTTTATTTCTCTGTTTAGGTGAGGAAATATCTCTGAAATGATGACTCAATGGATACTGGATTGCACAGTGTCTTCCAATATGCTAACTGATCCTTTCTTATTGTCAGTTTCTTTACACTCAGCATAGCAACTCAACTTGCCATATTGAAGTTCTCCAAAGGTTAAAAAAAACCAGTTTATAGAACACCCAAAATCTCTACCATTGGAAGGCAAAAAATATTTGGATGGAAAAGCATAAATTACACCAGATATAAAACAATTAAGAAGCAATAAAAGTATTCAGGTATTTAAAGCAAATCCTTTGTTTTAACCTATTAAGAATGGGTGTCCTAAACAAGGAAATTGCAAGTTAAAGTAATAATCCTAATACCTATAACAGCGCATGTTAAGGGCACTGTTTCCTGGTTACATTAATATCTAAAATTATGGTTTTTATTTTATTTCTATATGTATTATGTTTGTATTTGGTTTTAATTAATTTTATGATTGTTTGCCACCAAGAATCATTTGTTTGAGATGGGCAGCTGTAGAAATTGAATGAATAATGAATGATCAAGGTCTATCTAGTAAATCAAAGACAAATGTGAAATCAACCAATGTTACATAAAGTTATTTTCTGAATACATTGATGTACTGTTAAATTCAGACCTTCAAAGTGACATAGTGATTTATGTGCTCTGGCTTTTATGAAATCCTATCTGCTCCAGCTGTATACAGCTTGTTGCTTCTTCCTAACCCTCCAGCTTATTCAGAAGACATTAGGCTAAAGTTTGGAGTATGTCCAAAAAGGCTAGGAGGTATTATTGCCTGCCATCTTTTTAAAAATTGGGACATATAATCCTTTCAATTTTCAATTATCAGATCCAAATGTTTTGTCTATTTCTTAAAGATTATTTAGTTGATAGAGGTAACGTTCCATAATTAAAAGCAACTCCATAAATCAAAAGGCAAATACAAAGGAGACGAGGGATATCAGTAAATAAAACTTACAAAATATCTCAAATTAAGCATTTTTATAGCTCCAAGTGAAAAAAAAATTGCAACCCGAAAAATCTCTTTCTCTCTCAGTGACATTTTTGAGTGTGAGTGATGAAAACCCACTGAGCAGTAAGATGTTTAATGCTTGAGTCAGTTTTTCCATATACAACTTTTCTCATGCTTATGTTTCCTCTGCTATCCATTAACTTCTGCCTTTTTTTCTTGCCTCAGTTGATCCCTGTTTGCTCTCTTAATGTTGCTCATTTCTCCATTTCTCTGCAGTATCAGTGGTCTTTCCCCCCTTTTATATCCATCTGTAGGATGAGTGGAAATTTGCCTATTTTTGTTAGCTTATTAAGAAATAATAAGCTAACAAAAGCTATGAATTAATTTTACCCAGAGTTATTAGTTGTGTCTTTGTCTGCTGGAAATAACATTTAGCCATGAGCTGTGGTGGTGCAGTGGTTAGAGTGGTTAGAGTGCAGTACTGCAGGCTACTTCTGCTGACTGCTGGCTGCAGTTTGGCAGTTCAAATCTCACCATGCTCAAGGTTGACTCAGCCTTCCGTTCTTCCCAAGTGGCAAAAATGAGGACCCAAATTGTTGGGGGCAATAATGCTGACTCTTTAAACTGCTTAGAGAGGGCTGTAAAGCACTGTAATGTGGTATATAAGTCTAAATGCTGTTTCTGCAACCAAGAACTAGAGAGGTCTACCACAAATGCTCTATAGGCTTGTCACAAATGTCTCCCAAATAGACTAGCTCATAGATTGTGGCTTTAACACTCAGCTAAGACACTTTGCAAACAAATGCATTACTGGAATCAAGGCAGGTATAATAATTAGATTAAGCAACCGTCAGAGAGATTCAGACAAGGGCATAGATAATCAACTTTTATGATAATGAAAAAGGATTAAATAAGTAATGGAGTATTAGGAGATGGCCTTGCTTTGTGTGTATGTGTGTCCATCATTAAAATTTTGTGACCCATCATCAATTCCCTTACTTTTGTTTCCCATATTAAATTGTATTTAAAGTGTCCCTGATTTCTGGTGTGCTCATCCTCTTATGCTTCTGCATAGAAATAAACAAGGTTTTCTTGTTCCTTGATTCTGTGTTTAAATTGTTTTTTTCATACCATACTTAGCCCATACTTGTGGGCAACATATCAGTGGAGAATTCCAACCTAACTACTTTTCTACCTTAAATGTGGATATAATAATATAAATTTTATTCTTATTCTTTGTAAAATATGATGCAACTGAGGAAGGGAGGTTCTTTTATTTATTCTTTTGAAATAGTGTAACCACTCTTCCTTCAGTAGGTAGTTACCATTTTAATTTTAAAAAATTCAGCCTTAATTTCTTAATTGGAGACTTTCCAACGATCAAATCTTTATGAACTAAAGACTGTAAGCATGAAAGAAAACAGAATTTATGGTGTTATGGACTCAATCCCCTCTTCTCTACACAGGGAGAGGATTACGGAGCAGAGCTGGCAGATTTAAATTTCATGGAACAAAGAGAGGTCAGAAGATTTACGATGCCTTATAAAATCTGTTTCATTTGAAAATATACAAGCCGAGTAGAGTGGAGGCAAACAGGCCTCTGCAGCCCATGACTCAATGGCCGATTCTGCGTCAAACTTGGAAAAGAATATTTGGGTCAACCAACTTCTACATCTCCCAATTTGTATCCTGTGTGAAATGACATCCTGTCCTCCTGGCTGCTTCCAATTTCCACTGAAAAATTGAAATCAGGCTGTGAGCATAGCCACACTTACTGTTTAGGCTACTCCTCTCCTCTTTCCCAGAAAAGCAATTGCAAAACATTTTCTAAACACCTCCCCATCCTCTTTCCATCTTCTGGAAGGGAAATAGAGGAGGAGGAGGAGGAGGAGGA
>JAPKID020002155.1:0-13683 GCA_026931265.2 Tropidonophis doriae | reverse complement strand
ACCACCCCCTCCTCCCCCACCAATGAGAAATGGACATCGGGACTCTATCTCTACAGTTAGATCTTATTTAGGTGAGTTAAAAAGATTTATTTATCAGGGCTTATTGTTGCCCTGATAGGATTCTTTGACATTTAAGTTAAATAGGGAAGTGTTCAAGATTCTAGACTATCAAGAAGGGAATAGCTGTTACTAATATTCTTTGTTTAATTCTGAAGACTATAAAAATATTTAGATTAGTCTGGAGAATTTTTTTCTTTCTGAGGATGTGGTGGTAAAATCAAGCTCTGCTGCTTGATATTAGGAGCCATTTATAAAATGTAACATTTTTGCCTTAAATATTGGTATAAAATTATATACATTTGGAGTTTGAAATTAATCTAATCTAAGGTTCACTGGACTAATCGTTAGTCCAGTGAACCTACCAAATTTAATTATAGCAAATACAAAAGTTGATCATATTGTATCTGCAAGAAAGATAAAATAGTTTTAAAATGTTAAGTATCTTGAATCTAATATTCTATATGTGAAATACATATAGAAGTAGTTCATTTTATATGTTTTATGTTTTTTGTGATATTCTGATCAAAAGCTGTCTGGAAATGCAAAGAAACTCATGTATGTTTTATGTAACTCTTTAATTGCTGAATTACATTTCCAAGTGGCAATAGTTTTTCACTTTAGGTGCCACATAACATCTTGCTGAATTGTGGCCCAAATCTTCTATGTATGAGGTCCAACTGCCTCATGATGTTTAGTCGGCCATTTTTGTTTTGCACAAGATTCCCCCAAAGCCTTACTGATAAAAGCAACAGGACCAGATGGGTGTGACCTTCAGTTTTATCTACCCAAACCCACCATTTTTTTTGTTTCTTATTTTTTAATCTTCTGCAGATGACTTTGAATCCAAATACTCTTTTCATCCAGTTGAAGATTTCCCAGCTCCAGAAGAATTTAAATATTTCCAGAGAATCTATCCCAGCAAAACTAACAGGGGTAAGTACTAAACCGATGTAGTACACCACGATGTTGCACTCACAATTTGCAAACTGGCAGGCTTAACAGGTGATTAAGGGCAATCCATAGGGCAAAAATGCTGCCACCAACCGTATGAGTCATATTGTATTTATCATTAATTTACTTCTACAGGTAGTCCACAGTGGCTATTTGAAGTTAGGATGGCATTGAATGAGGTGTACTTACAATAGATTCTTGTACTTCTGGCAGCTACGGCATTCTACTGTCACACGTTCAGCATTTTTGACCTTCACTGCTGGCTTTTAAGCAAAATCATGGGAAACTGTCAAGGGGTCACAAATGGGGATTGTGTCGGAGTTGCCTAACAATGCCAACTGGGAACTGCTGGAACCGCCATCACAAGTTGGCACAGTCACATGACATCGCCCCTCATATGATCTTGTCGCTTAGTGATGCCGTTCCCAGTCTCAATTATTGTTGGTGATTGTTTCTTGATTGTTTTCCGAATTATGCCAATTGTGCAGCCTTATATATGTTATGCCCACAGTTCTCAAATTGCCATGGCACCATAGGAAACTCACGAGAATGCAATGGAATTTTAAAGTTTTTGAGAGAAGTATAATTGTTCACTATTTCTTTAAACCTAGAGATGCCGTGAAAGAATCATTGAGGAAAAAAGTTTAGGAATTACTGAGCTGTGTATTTGAATTTTGCCTTTTCATAAAGGAAGAAGGAAAGATATTAGAAACCTAGATGGATATAGAGGTATCTGAAGCAGATAGACAATAAAGATGACAAAGGAGCTCATGTTTTTACATAATGAAAAATTTATAGGAGGATATGTTCACTAAGGCAGGTATTTATTTTTTTTAGAAAGTGATAATAAATGCTTTTGTAACATCAATAGACCTTTTATTTTTTATGAAATAAAGAGACAGACACTTAGGATGATAACATTGATATAAAAATTTAGGGTCTTTTTGTTTTTGTGGTCATGGCTCCTGTAGAAGAAAGCACCTGGATGTATAATACCCATGTATTAACAACCTCTCTTATCTTTTCAGCTACTCGTGGGGCCCCTCCTCTGCCTCCTGTCCCTAGGTGAAAAACAACAAATGAGCATTTTTGCTTAGCACCAAAACAAATAAGACTTTGTTCTTAAATTCTCTCCCCGGCTCCAAAAAAATCATTCCTCAGAAATCTGCATGAAAATACATTCCTGCTTTTTTTAATTGCAAGAACCTGGATGGACTTATTATTACTCAACTTTGTCTATGCATTTCATTCCCTGATATAAAAAGGCATCTGTGGGCATAGCCAGGTGAGAATATTCCTGCAGATCAATACTGATTTCCTACCTTTCCTGCTATCTTTGCCACGAAGGGAGGAAACCCCTCAGTTCATAAACACTACAGTTCAAGAACAAGGGAAGAGTGAATGTTTCCCAGGAAAGGAAACCAAAAAGAACAACAAAACTGTGGGCCAAGTTGAAGCAGTTATTTATAGATGTTTGATTATCATAAGGAAGGAAATGGCCACAAATTGTATGCATTAGGGAACATTCATTTTTAAAGGGTTGTACTATGAAATGAATTGAAATAGCTGCTTCATTTTTCATTGCAGGCACTACATTTTCAATTATTAAACTTTGTAACTTAAAGCAGGAGGAGAAAGATGAACTAAATGGCATGTCTAAAAGACAACTTAAAAAATGGATAAAGCTGCATAAGAATAGCAATATATGTAGAAGTCCACCAACAAAAGAGGCGAGTACAGCAGTTACCATGCTATGTTTTGGCAGAGTTCTTGTCCTGCAGATCTAGACCCATAATCTTTGGTTGTCAGTTTCTATAAAACATAACTGGCATCTTAAATGAAGCTTCTCAAAATGGGATTGTGCTTCTACAGAATAAAAGATACCATTGTAGAGATGAACAGATTGTAAAGTCTAATAGCAATCACTGATACCTGTGTTGTATTAAAAAAAAAGGCATGGCTGATATTGAGGCAGTAGTACCCATTACAGAAAAAAGAACTATGTCCTGACAAGCACTGGGGATGAAGAACTAGTTTATAGGAAACTAGTGGATTAATGTTGCAATTCAGTGCTGGCCATAGATAATACACTGAAGATGCTACACCAGTATAGAACAAAATATATATATTATGTTTCAACTTATTAGAAGAATTCCTAATGCTTGAATGTCCTGTGTCTTCAGAAGATCCATCTTGCTCTCACTAACAGAAATATCCAGCTTCATTGTGTTATCCTATGAATATCTTTCAGACATAATCAGTCTTGAGAATGTAACCAGCTATTGCTGAGGAATGGCAAAAGAATGAGAAGTATTCTATTTTTTTTGCTGAGAAGTGGATGGGCACCTATCCCAAGAAGAGCGTCACTGACTGACTGAAGGTCCCATTGGCATTCATTCCGGTCTAGTAATGGGGAACATACCTTCGATGGCAGATTTCAAGTTATGGTTTTTAAATGATACACCATTTTGTTCTAGCTCTAAGCTGATCTTTAGTGGTTAGTACCTACTTCAGTGAAACAACTTTGAAAGTGATAGAAACTGGTGAAATTCCTTCATATTTTATTTTTGCTGTCTATACACAATTGTCAAAGTTTTCTGTGGTTCTTGCACAGATATTTTAACAAGGTGGAGGGTTGTCAGGTATGTTTGTGACTTTTAAGATGTTTGTTAAGTCCTTTGCAAGAGTGCCACTAATTCCAGCTAGGTCTCTTAGTGGTGTTATAAGAGATTTGATAGTGCTGGCCTTGTCCCTGAGATCAAAGGAGGTATTTACATTTGGTGTTTTCCAGTATCAGAAAAAGGCCAAGTATGGATTGAACATCTGCTTCTCAACACAGTAGTTTACACTGCTGAAGAGTCCCTGTTGGGGATTCATCTCTCCCTCTCGCCATATAAATCTGTTGGAAAGTAGATTCTAGCAGTAGAAATGCCCAATTCTGGTCTAGACACCACTAAGTAGACTCTGAAGCAGAAGCAAAATTTTCCCCTCATTTTATCATATGCTCTGCAGGTAGTTGTAACATCAAGCCTGCTTGTTGGTGTTTTGCCTTATACAGTAGTTCTGTTCTGTGATTGGTACCAGATTTATTATAATTATTGTGCGTATTTACTCTTAAAAACGTGGCGTTAGAAAATTTGTGTTATAATGATAAATATTGATCTATTTTGTATGTTGTAAAAAATTTGTAGGCTTGCTAGCCATATACTACAAAAATTCCTTTACCACCTACTTTTTTTTTGTGATGATGGAAATTTGTCTGCTTTTAAGTTAATGACTGGGCAGTCTCTCATGTTGAGGGACTAATGCTTGGTCAGAGGAATTTCTTTTTTTCTTCTGGAAGAAAATTAAAATCTTATCCAGCATAACTCGCTGGGAAGAGAAGTTAAATGCACTGTGCATTTTGGGGAAGGGTATTTTTTTTATTATTATGTTCTGTATAATGTTGGCTTCCAGTAAGTATATCCTTTAGGAAGCACTGTGAAGGGGGTTCTTAAGCTTGAAATGGCAGTCAAATGGAAACTGAATACAAGAGGCATAGGGTCATACTTGCATGTTCTGGTCCAAAGCGCTGCTTTATTTCTTCCTGTTGCCTCTTGCCCACACTCCTCCCTGGGCCAAGCTATTTGGTGGTTTAATTACGTAAGTGGACAAGATGTATTTGCTTTTCCTTGCTAAGGCAAGAGTTTTGTACAAGGTGAATTTAAACACATTTTCATACTCATTCTGAAAACATTCAGAGAAACCATATATTTTCAGCTCGCGTTACCAAGATAAAAATCTTAATTCTCTTATAAATCAATTTCACCAGTCTAGTGCCCCCCATCCCATTTGTGTTGCCTGCAACATCCAATAATTCTAGTCAAGGTAATTATGTTAGTTAAAACTGATGGCAATTGTAGCTTGTTATCTGTGAGATCCATCTTAGGGGAGACTGCCTTAGGTCGATATTAAACTTACAGTCTTACTTGCTCAGAAAATCTCCCATTTGTATCTGGAAAACTAAATTTGTAGCCTGTCATTCTTCATCCCAGTCTTCCTTCTTACTTGCTTTTGTTTTAGTGCAACCTAAAGCAGAATATTAGGATATGCTTTACACTCTTTTCCTACCTCTATTTTTAAGGATTGTATAGGACAAAGTATATACTTTTATTCTTCACAGTGTATCTGAACTTGTCTCAAGATCTGAAATGATCAAAATATCAGTTTAGTAATATCTAGCTTCTTTAATTGACCCAAGAATTTTTAAAAGTTTTATCTTTCTGATTTCTTGAGGCAGTTCTATAGTTTTATATTGTATATCAACAAGTAAGTCCTTACAATGAAGATTTGAAAATTTCCATATGTACAAGAGATACACAGTGATGCTGTGAAGGCTAATTCCATCTACCAGTACAAAAACAGGAACCATTGCAAAGAACTGTGTGTCATGCTATCCTGTAATTATAAGTTTCAGATGTTGTAAACATGAGTTTTAAGAATTAAGATCTTCTCTTCTTTTTGAAGGTTTAGGAGAAGGCCTTTGTAGCTTTTTAACTCTCCCGATAGGTAGCAGATTTAATGCAGCCCTTCTTGTTGAAATACATCAACCTTTCACTGCAACTGTGCAAATATGCCAAGGAAAAGGCTTTTATAAGGAGTGTAATGTTTATGTTGTTTAACAGCAAATGCTTCAAGCTTCATTCATAGTGCCTTATCCTTAAATGGCTCCCAATAGAGTTTTGTGTCTATGTGTGTGCATACAAATTTGGATATTGCAAGCTTTATGCACACTAAGTCCTCTCTCCCTGTCTGCAGTTTCATTTCTATTTACTGCAGGAACACTACTGAGTAATTCTGTAGTTTCAAGAACCAGAATTTGAGTGTTGCATTGCTGCTTTGGTTTTAGATCTGATCTTTCCCTTTCACACAAAATGTCCTTTTGGAGTTTTTTCTTTGCAAGTGTTTCAAGTAAATTTCTTTAGGTTGCTGGCAGTGAAAGAATTCTTGAGTCCATTGCAAGGGCACATGTGGACTTGTTTTAAAGAAAAAAAATCTTATTGAGACTTGCATGTAATATTCTTTCATAATTTTATTATCCTGATTAAATAACTGTGAGAACTCTATTGATGTGGCATTAGGAGACATTTCATTTTTAAGTCATTTTGATAATTTTCATATTAAACAGTCAAATACTTACATTCACTTAAATTCCAAAGACTGTGGCATATGATAAGCATACTGTAGATCAGTGTTTCTCAACCTTGGTAAAGATATGTGGACTTCAGCTCTCAGAATGCCGCTGGCTGGCTGGGAATTGGAATCCATATCTTCAAATTGTCAAGATTGAGAAACAGTGATGCAGATAATTTGCTTACATTTTTTAAAAATATAAACAGTCCTTTTTAAAAATTGCTCTCTCCTAGTGGGATCTTTCAAGAACCGTTGCTTCCCAGTTTGCTTTTTCATTTGCAGAGGAAAATAATTACTGTATCAAACAACAGGAGGGATGACTGTATAACTTCCTCACAAAGTTAGAACTCAGTGCTCATTTGGGTGAATGCATAATGCTCCCATTGTACAATACAATTACATAGCTCTGTATGGGAAGATCATTCCCTCTTCCTCTTCAATCTCTGTACCATTACATTAATCAGCATCTTAGTTTTAACATGCAGATCAATCATGTTCCCTACAGTTGAGATGAGAATAACCTGTGAAGATAGCATATACTGAAAGGCTGGTTTCCAGGGAGGAGAAAAGTATACTACTTTTATTCCTTAGTGGCTATGTTTGATAATGCCTCCTCTTTTAATATTTCACTACTTCATAAGACACTGTATCTGAACCACAGGAAGTGGTGCTGTCTCTTATTAAATTGTAGCTGCATTGACTGATGCAGAAGTGAGTCTGTGTCCATGATCTAATAAATTAATCAAATACAAATACTGTTTCTGCAATTTGTTCTCTGTTTAAGCACATATCACACTGAATATATCAAGTATTTATTATTTATTGTCTTAGTGTTGTTAGAGATTTCAAAAACCAGTTCCCCAAAAATGTATACAACCTGCCTTTGGAGGCTTTTGAGGAAACAAATAAGAGCAAAGTAAGAAGTACTTGCAGTGACCAATTTCTAATATACGGTAACCTATTCTACAATACAATTTCTGCTATGGTATATTTAATTTAATTTTCATTTATTTTTCTGATTGCATTGTCAAAATGCAGGTAGGCCATGACCTCTTTTTTTTCCCGCTCCCCCTTTTTTTGAAGAAAAAAAATTGCTATAGGAAAGGAAGTGATAACTTCCTTTATTGTATAGATCAGTTTTTTGGCTCACGTGCCAAAAGCGGGGGGAGCGCAAGGGGGTTGTGAGTGGGCGTGTCATATCCATAATGCTATGTGCGTGACCCCCTCCTTCTTGCGTGGTTTTTTCACGCTTCCCAGGCTCCAGAGGCTTTCGAGGAGCCTGGAGAGGGTAAAAACAGCCTCTCCCCCACCTCCAGAGGCTTCAGGAGCTTCCCTGAAGCCTCCAGAGGTTGACAAACGGCCTCAAAAGGCCTAAATCAGCGGCCAGGGCACACATGCGTGCTGGAGCTGACAAGGCAATGCCTCGCATCCCCTAAGAAATGGTTCTGCGTGCCACCTGTGGCACCTGTGCCATAGATTTGCCATGGGTATAGATATTCCTCAATTAACTTCTGCCTTAACTTCCACATCACTCAGTGACCATTCTAATTTATAATGGTGCTGAAAAAAGCATCCCATGGTCATCTGATTGCCACTTGTAACGTTTCCAGTCAGCTTCTGCCCAGCAAAATCAACTGGGAGATCAGCAGGACATTGCAAATTGGGGAGATGGGATATCATGCTTAATGATTGCAGGTGGTTTGCTTAACAATTGAAACAAAACTGATGTTCATAGATTGTGATTGTGTGATGTTTCACTTAACAGTGCTGCTTAATGATGTGACTGCATGTTTCAGTTATGACTTACATGAGGACTACCTATACAATGAATTTCCCAATAGTACCTATATTAAAATTATTTGCAAGAGTATTTTTATACATTTGGACGAGAATGGCTTGTATATTTTTAAAATCCTATCAAACTATGACACATATCCCAATTAAAACAATAGCACTTGCTACTCTAAAATTAGAATATTTAATCTGAAAATAGATTTATGTAGCCTATGGAACTCATGTATCCTATCAGGCAATTGGTGAAAATGGCAGGATATGCTGATACATTTGAAAGATGTAATAAAAGGGTGGAATGTATACAGATACACCAGCTAAGAACTATATGTTGTAAAAAGTCGTGTCATCAATTTAGTTCTCAAGTGCTTTGGATTACAGCTGTCATAATAAATTAGCCATTGTTCGCATATTGTATGGAAATTATAGTGCCAAACATCTAGAGAGCATTGTGTCTGCTCTGCTACAACTTCCGGTTTTTTTCTTCCAAGTGAAAACATTCGATAGTTTTCGCAGCCTTCCAGACATTTGCACGGCAATTTACAAAATCCAAAGCCCGCAAAAATTTAGCTCCTATGGCTTATATGAGCATTCTTCTTCCTACTAGCAAAAAAAATGCGCAGTGCGCGCTCTTTTTTGACTACTCATCGAAGCTGGTTCCCTTTAATTTGCAGCAAGGTTCGATGGGAATTGTAGTCCTGTTTACTAAAGTGTCAAAATTTGCATTCAGTAAAAGGCTGCTTGCTTCTGCTATCTTAACCGGTAAAGAAGATCCTCTCTGAGAGGCTGTACTGCTACCCCCCCACACACACTTTTGTGTGTGTGTGTGAAAAAACAAGGGAGGGGAGACAAGTTTGAGCGGCAAGGAGGGCGGCGTAGAAGGGGCAGGGCCAATGGAAATAGGCATTCGGCGCGAAGAGTGGCGATTGGCTGGCAAGGAGCGGCGCCGCTCGGACCTAACCAATCGGCAGGACCGAACGGCTAGAGCGCGCGGGGAGAAATTCCGCCAGTCAGTCTTGAGGGGAGAAGGGAGCGAGCGACGAGCGCGATCCGGTGTCTTAACGCGACAAGATTCCAAGGATTCGGTTTATGGTGGGTGCTGGATCTCGGGCCCCGTCGGGAAAGGGCGATATAGAGGCTGAGGAGGGGAAACTTTCTGTATGCGGGAAAGAATGGGCAGGATCTGAAACCTGAACATGCTGCCAGCGTCTCCCCCCCCCCATATATATATATATATTGATCAGCTCAAAAACCTAACGTGTGTGTGTGTGTGTTTGTGTTTTCGTAGATTTGCACGGGTGTAGGTATGCTGGTCTTGTTGTATTCGGGTGTTTTCCCGTGTAAAAATGAGATTGTTTTTGCCGAAACGTTGCAAAAACAACCTCATTTTTACATGGGAAAACACCCGAATACATGCATACCTACACCCGTGCATATATATATGACGGTAGGGGTTGTGGTAGAATTGGGAGATCATAGGTTGGGGGAGACCGCGCTAAGGAACACGCGCCATTGAAGCTTCTACCTTTCTCGGTAAACGCATGGCAGGAGGTCTGCGACTCCCTTCCGTCAAGTGGCAGCGATTCCGGGAGGGGATCCAAAGTATATAGATGATACAGATACCATGTCGTAGGAAGAGGCCGGCTGCCCGTTCCCTCATGCAACTCTTTGCATGAATAAGTAAACCAGCCTTCCTTATCTTGATGACTTCAGGGCACGTTGTTGCAACATCCGAGGAAAAGGCCATGTTGGGGGTTGTAATCCGGAGAGCAGTAATTTTAAAACTGCCCAACAGCCAAAGCTCTCTGGGTTTACTGTAAAACACTAAAATAATGCGGTTTGAACAAGGATGTGTACCATAAAATTACATTTATTTAACAAGTGTACAAAGGAAGTAAAGAATAAGGGAAGAATAAGTATGCAAGGGATGACGAATCAAACTTTGGGTGTAGAATAAGTATAATTAAATTTGAGAACCAAGATACACTCATAAGAGTTGGATAATAAAACAGATCCCCAAAACTCATCCAAAAACCCCTGGTGATTTCATGGATATATCAGTGTACTTTTACTGGATTGGGAATGGTTGGCTACTGTCTTCTAGAATTGTTTTTAAATTTCTCAGTTTAGTCTTGAGGTTTCATTCTGGTCTCCCTTTCAAGTATTAGCCAGGCTTGGCATTTCTCTGAAATCAGACAACTTTGGTTAATGCTGCCACTTAACTGAGTAATACAGTGGAATACTTTATAGTGAATATTATTAAGAAAAATGTGCTCCTACACTTTAACCCTGACTGGGAAGGTCTTCACTGTCCCTGTTTGGGTGGGAATATTCTATGCTTTAATCCATTTTGATTTTGTTGATGTAGGAAAGAAGTATGTGTAGGCAAGGAATACTTGGTCTATCTGGTTTATAGACCATTTGTGAGTATTAGAGATTTCTAGAGAATACTTTGCTTAGTTTGAATACTTATTATTTTCTATGTCTGGTTCCAGTATGTCCATCATGCCTAGTACCAGGTCACAGTCCCAGAGCCAGAAGATTATAGACTTTCCAAAGCGAAAATCAGTCAGGACACTTCAGAAATCATTAGAGAAAAAGAAGAGTTCCCATCTAGATCCGACAACATTGCCAAACTCTTTGCCATCTTCCCCAAAGCAGGTCTTACCTCTCAGTCCCCGTAAACGCCTAGGTAAGTTTTTTCCACCTTATGCCTTCCAAATATCCTAACAATATTGAATATCAGCATGTGTACATTTTCTTTAAAATTAAAGTAATAGAAAGGGTTGACAAACTACAGGTAGTCCTCGACCTGCAACAGCATTTAGTGACTGTGGCAGTGAAAAGAAGTGACTTATAACCATTTTTCACACTTACGACATTACAGCATCTCCACGATCATATAATTTACGTTTGGATGCATGAGAACTGGGTCATATTTAGGATTCTTACAGTGTCTCTGGTCATGTGATCACCTTTTTCAACCTTCTGACAAGCAAATTCAATTGGGAAACCAAATTCACTTAACAACCATGTTACTCAATAGCTTCATTGATTCACTGAACAAATGTGGCAAGAAAAGTCGTAAAATGGGGCAAAGCTCACTTAACAAATTTCTCACTTAGCAACATAATTTTGGGGCTCAATTGTAGTTGTAAGTCAAGGGCTACATGTAATTGCCTTTAAATAGAAATTTTTCCAAAATATACGAACCCAAAATAGCCAGTTGACTATTAAAAAAATACTATGGTTTGAGCAGATCAAATGGGGAGATTAGACAAATTAAGTTTGCCTATTCGATTCTTTGGCATTCTAATTCTGTAAAATGTCATAGCATGGGGTATGTCACAATTATTATTGTGGGGAATGTTAGATCTCGTGCTGTATATAGATTTAAGCACATAACAAATAAAAATGCTAAATATTATCCTTTGATAATGTTTACAACTATTAAGATTTGTTAGATTTATGTTTCATTTTTCCTCCTGGAGTTTAAGATTATATGCATAGCTCCCAACTCCATCTTCCCCTACCATAATAACTTTGCTAGGTAGGCCTGATGGAGTGGAGGGTACTAGCCCAAAAATACTAAGTGAATTTTTGTGATTGAGGATTAAGTTGAACCTGCATCTCCCATGTCCTACTCCAGTATCCTAAAGATTATAACAGAATAGCTTGCTCTGCTAGCTAACTAGCTCTTTGTTACCCAACTAAAAATTAGATAACTAATTTATACAAAATGAATTAATAAATCTCATGGACAATACTGGAGAAAATTAGTTGTAGTAACATTTCTATGAATAGATTTATTTTACAAAGAACTGAATTTCAAATTTTTTTAAATTACAAATTTAAGAGTTTTGAACTTTACTCTTGCAAGAGATGACCAACTAATTAAAAAGTTCACAACAGAAGGTTTCTTTGGAGCTCCGCCCATAGCTTCTGAGATCGTACTATTTTAAAAAGATAATTTTGAGTGTCTCAAAATGAAACTTGGAGTAAAAGGATAACTTTTTTAAAAAAAGTATCTGATAAATGTCTGAATTTCGCCTATATTTTTAAATTTATTTTCTGTACTGTCTCTTTGTTTCTGCTAGGTGATGATAATCTTTGCAATGTTGCCCATTTATTACCTTGTACCCCAACTAAGCAGAGTAAAAAAGAAAACAGTTTTCCAGCAACTTCCCCCAGGGCCCGGACTTTACTCTTCGGTGAACATTCAGGCTCCAGGACTCCCACCAAGTTCAGCAGTTTGGTTCAGGCTCCAGTACAAAGGAGCCAAGAAACACCCACTAGTATGAAGTGTTACTCTCTTAAAAAAGAACGAGTACGAACTCAGCTGTTTAAGCCAGAAGGTATGTAAGAATGGTAGGACCTATTGTTTCAATCTGTCTTTTGCAAGGAACTTAAAAAACTCCTTCAGTTCTATATTATTTTATTTCTTTATTTAGTCATTCCATTTATCTAGCTGCCTATGTCAAGAAAGCAAATTGGGGTGGCTAACAACAATTTAAAAAACAGCAAAAACCAACAAAAATAGACAATCACCCACTGTGGTAGAAGCAAACATAAACAAGCATCAATACAAATTCAGTGTAAAAGTTTTACAAAAATAAATATAATATTTATATTTGCATATTATTTCTGTTATTGTATAGAATGGGAAGACTAAGCATGACTCTTGTCACAAGTAAATGAAATTCTAAGGTGATTTTATTTAGGAACCAAACAACACTATGAAAAAGATTTGGATTTTTGTTAAAAATAGCATCACAAATTATAGTTGAATGAATTCATTTGAACCTTCAGATTTTTAGTTCAGATATGATTGCTAGAATACTTAAAATAAGGTCTACCAGCCTTAGTCATCAATAATGAGTTCTTAGAAGACATTCCATTAACATCTGCCAAAGGATTGGGTGCTTCCAAAATAATATTTCTAAATTTTGTTTGAATTGGTTGGATGAAAAATGATGATTTTTTTTAACCTATAGCCAATCTATCATTTGCTTTACCTCATCGAATATTTTATAACACCTGTAGGGCCCTGAGCATTCTTCAGAAAAATAAAAAAGGATGAAAGTCCTCTGTTTTACAGGTAACTCAACCAGAAATAACAAGCAAGGAACTACTGAAAATAGTAATAAAAAGTATACTTTTCCAACATAAAATAGGTAGATTATTTTGAAAGATTGAAAACAAATAGAGTATAAGATTTTTTAATGGTTGACTTGAAGGAAGCCAGTGAATTAAAACTAAAAGAAAATGAGTGAAGAGCAACTGTAGGATGGAAAAAGGGTGATGCATATGATGGACAAATTAGAAGTGGTTATATATGTGCATGGAGTGGTGAGAGTGAAAGAGAAGAAATGGGTTATTAGAATAGGAGTTGTTTTGAGAGGATTGACTTTTAGAACTTTAAATTAGTATCGATACTGGGATTGTGTATGGAAGAAAACAATTTAATATTAATCTTCCTATTTATAAAAAGTACTCTTAGAAAAAAAATTCAAAATACTATTTAGAGATTTGCCTTGCCTGTCAATGAAAAGGACATTTTGATAAGGTAAAGAATATTTAATGTATAAACATATCTTCTTAGTTATTTTCTAACACATTTTCTAAAAAATACATTGTGACTTGTGTGGGGGGGGGGGGGGGGGGGGGGGGGGGGGGGGGGGGGGGGGGGGGGGGGGGGGGGGGGGGGGG
>JAPKID020002154.1:0-13685 GCA_026931265.2 Tropidonophis doriae | reverse complement strand
GAGAGAGAGAGAGAGAGAGAGAGAGAGAAAGAAAGAAAGAAAGAAAGAAAGAAAGAAAGAAAGAAAGAAAGAAAGAACGTAAGTAAACTGTTCAGGTCTATGTGATAGCATTGATGCTGAGAAGTGATCAAGGCATTCCTACAAAGCTTCATTCCATTTTTGGCATTGTCTCAGTAGAACCATCCCTAATAATGTGCATGTCCACTCAGCAATTATCCTCATTAAACTTATCCTCATTAAACTTGCTTCCTAATAAATGAATGTAGCATTATAGCCTTAGTAACTCTGCAAACACAGAGCAAACACCCTTTCTTGTCTTCCTCCAGGTCAGAAAGATAATAGGCCAACAGATAAATTTCAGCTGACCTTCCCTTTGAGAACCAATTACATGTACGCAAAAGTGAAGAAAAGCTTGCCAGAGATGTATGCATTTACAATTTGTATGTGGATAAAATCAAATGCCTCTCCAGGTGTAGGCACACCCTTCTCTTATGCAGTACCTGGACAAGCTAATGAGTTGGTACTTATTGAATGGGGTAATAATCCTATGGAGATCCTTATCAATGACAAGGTAAGTGTCATTATTTCAGTGAAGAAATATGCATATTTTAATAAATGAAAAATCAAAGGAGTCAAATTACTCATTAAATATGTAGATAAACATTTGTTCTCCAAATATTATTTGAGCATGAGAAATGTGTTTGCAAATCTTTGCTGCTAAATAATACCCTAAGTGCTGGTATTAAAACACAGTTCTATTTTTAAAGACACAAGATGAGTCTTTAAAAAACCTTCAAGTTTCAATGTATTCAATGTAAAATAAATCAAGCTTTTTATATGGTTCTGAATTAAACCATTTGATTTGATCAACATTTAAAGAAGGGCTATTGTGCACAATGTAATTTTTAAAGACATTTTTCAAAGAAGGAGAACTTCTAACTTTAGTGAAAACTTTCATATTTTCATAAATATGACCAGCTTGTTAATTTCATCCTTTCAATTACACTGTGCCTCTCCAAATTTATCAAGATATATTCCAACTGAAGCAAGACATTCTTCTGAGACTTAACAAATGCATTCGGTTTTAAATACAGAAGAAGTCAACTCTCATTTTCTCAGATTTCCAGAACTGTAGAAATACATGACAATGTTTTCAGATCTGTTTCCTTATTGCCATGGTATTTAAACCTGCAAATCTAATTCTGTGTCCTTGAACATAAAACAAGCATTCTCATAAACTGTAGTTCCAAATGCAATTCTGTTCATGTTTATTCAGAAATAAACCTTATTAAATTCAATAGGATCGATCCCAGATAAGTACATTTTGCTTTAGATCGCAAACTTTTGTTACCCTTCAGATAATATAACCGGAGATCAAAGTGTCCCATGGCTACTATGGAGATTTGACAATGTTCCCATCTTGTTAGTAAATACAACAGCAACCAGATCTCCAATACGGCGCACAATATATTTGGGGGAATGCATATCTGCAGCAATTCTCATTTTTCTTTCCTCAGGTAGCAAAGCTTCCTTTTGTCATTAATGATGGGAAATGGCACCATATCTGCATTGCATGGACAACCCGGGATGGTGTCTGGGAAGCTTATCAGGATGGCACCCAGCGAGGCAATGGGGAAAACCTGGCCCCTTATCACCCGATCAAACCCCAAGGGGTCCTAGTGTTGGGGCAGGAACAGGTAAGGTTGTGCAGTGATGACAGGAAATGACCATACTCTGCAGCAGGGATAAGAAAATCGTACTTGTTGGCTTTTAGAACTAGACTTTTGAGATCCATCAATTGGGACCATGTGTGACACACATAATTAAAGAATCTGAAGTCCAAAAAATTGTTTTGAATACCAGAACTGAATGCCATTCACAATCTTCTAATATACATACATTCCTGGCTATCCCTCCTAACTACCCTCCACATATATTTTTTCATTTCTGCAATACGCTTTGGTGGAGGGAGAGTTATAGTTACTGCTGTTAAAAAAAAATCCATCTACTGCAGATCACCCAGTGATCTACAGCAAATAATGGTCAGCTCACCCTTGCAGTAATTTGCTGTCATTTCATATAAAGAATGGGGAAGAAGGTGCTAAGCATTAGAAACGGAGAAAATGTTCCCTTCTGGTCTTAATTGCATTCTGTACTTTTGGATTTGCCCTTCTGAATTGTTCCAAGCTGATACAGGATCTCCTTCAATTCCAGATTGTGTGTGTGTACGTGTGTATTGAAAACAGTTTGTTTTAGCTCTGATCATACTAGCTCCTGGTGCTAACATGATCCTGATCATATCAAAATACCTCACAGCCAAAGCATGCTTTGTTCATACATTATAAGGTTTCCTGCAGCAAAGTTGCCGCGAGTTTCAGCTTTTAATTGATTAGGTATGAATAGATTTCCCAGACTTGTGCTAGAATTTCCAAGCTTTGTTCCCCAATACTAAAGCTGGTAGAATTTATTTTGTTCAAAATAATAATATCAGAAGAAAAATCAGGGTTGGTGGACTAGTGGGACGGTAGAGAAAAAAAAACTTAAATGGGGAGGAATCCAGAATGCGTAGGAGTTAAAGAAGACTAATCCGTTTCTTTTTGTGACACCTATTTAAGCTCTACACACACAACTCTACATATAACTGTGTATTATAACATACATCTGTATAGATTTTTCACTGCACAAATAATATTTTCAAGATTTCTTCTGCAATACGATTTAGGCACCAAAACTACTAACCAGTAATCTGTACCAGTGTTTGCTAACTTGTACTTTGGGGATACGTTCAGTTGTAATCATTCATTTCTCAGCTACCTGTGTGTTGCAGTTCCAATATATTTTGAGGGTATGAAGTAGGGAAAGAGGGATTTATACAGAAGTGCCAATGTGTCACCTCTGCTTTATGATAGTACTATGTTTGGGGAGTTCTGGTCATCAGAACATAGATTCAGACTGACCTGAATATTTCCATGTAACTACTCATCCCAAAATCCCCTCCCACTTCATAAAAGCAGGCAGCTGCGTTCCTCATCTTACTTTCCAAATAACATGGATAAATTCTCCTTATCAATGCTACTCATCCACCTGAAGAAATGGTGTAGCCAGAGATAACTATTTCATGGGGGGGGGGAGGGGGGAATCATAATTGATAGTGAATTCATGAATCATGAATTCAATTATTGTTTCCTGATCTCACCACTACCACTCCTTATTTGAAAAACAAACTTTCTTCAGATGTGGATACATACAAGTTTAAAAGTCTTAGGAATTGGTTTGGAAATATTGATACACATTAATACCTAGCAGAATGAAATTATGCCAGAAAGAACAAAAATAAATATAGCCAACTAGAGATCGTGCGAAAGAACGACGATTCAATCTATAACTATTTAAAAATCTGGGCATTGAAAAAGCAATTCTTGTAGATGATTACTAAGCAAAGAAAAAGGAATTGGATGGGTCTTCTTGAGAATAATCTCCACCCTTCGAGGCACACCAGCAATATTAGAACTTGTAACCAAAGCTTCTAGTTTTGAAAATATATTCTACAGAAAATGCACTTCAGTGACTGAATATTCTTGTCTTTATTCAATTTTCTATTGAGCTTCTTTAATGCAATCTATTCTAGCTGACCTTTCCTTGCTACCCGAAAAGCTTTCTGGCTCATTTCAAGTGTTTTTTATACCAGGTTTTAAGATGGTCGATGCTGTGTTCCTTCTCTGGAGAGGGAAAAAGCACCTCGAGTACACGATGCTGTACCTATTTGCAGAGAATGACCTTTTCAAACCTTTGATCTTCATTTTTTTTTCCCATTCAAGGATACACTTGGTGGTGGATTTGATGCCACCCAGGCCTTTGTGGGAGAACTGGCCCACTTCAACATCTGGGACCGAAAGCTCACTCCGGGGGAGGTCTACAACTTGGCTACGTGCAGCACCAAAGCCCTACCTGGTAGTGTCATAGCCTGGTCTGAGACTAACATTGATATTTACGGTGGAGCCACCAAATGGACATTTGAAGCCTGCCGCCAGATCAACTAAATCTGCCATTCTTTTTCCCCCGTCCCTCTCCCAGATCCACTCAACCCCGAGTGAATAGACATTCTTCTCATCCAGGAATGTTTTACAGACAACTTGCCTTCCTTTTTTTTTCTCTCTTTTTTTTTCTCTGTCACTTTCGAAAATCATATTACTTGTCCTGAAGAACCAGTATTTTATTGTGGTGAGTGGGGGGAAGGGAGGGAAGACTAGGAATCTAGGAAATGTAAATGGAGTTCTTGATACAATTCTAAGATCACCTGGAACTTTGCAACCACCACCACCACCAAGAAGATTCCTAGCTTTCCTCCCATCGCTTTATGACGTCACGAGATGAATGGTCTGATTTTTCTGGCTTGCCAACTTCGTTTGAAGCCTGAGTGCCTTTGGGCTGGTGCAACTCTTTCAGCACATCTGTCTTCATTTGCATATACTTTTTAAAGGTGATCTCTATCTATTCCTACTCTACTCAATGTCTTTTAAGCAGCCATTCTCCTCTAGGCAGGTATTGATTTGTTGTTGTTTTTAAAAAGAAATTGTATTTACAATTTAGTTTTCCGAGTTAAACGGGATGTCAAAAGCTTTTTGAATGGTGCATAAGGAGGCTGGAGAAAGAGATGAGGGGAGGGAATGGTGTCTTTCCTTAAATTGATCAGGTCCTCTACTGTCCCTCACTGGTGGTGTTCACTACTGGTTATAGCCAGAATAGGACAGAGCCATCTGTCAAACCTACAGGTAAGACTCGGGAGCATTGCCAAGCTGAGGATCCTGGATGGCTTGTCCAGGTCTGGGATAATATGTAGGAGCAGCTGTTGCTTATCCATGCCAGTGCAGCTGTAAAACAGCCTGCTTTCCTACACTGCCTTTATGTTGCTTAGAGTCTAAAGGGGATCGGCCTCTGTTAGCCATCAAGCTTATGTGAAGTCTAGAGAAGAGCCATCAGCTACTGTTTCTTCCAAAGCTCTGTGGCCTGAAGAGGGCAGTGGATTCCCAAACCCCCATCCTGGGTTGACTTTCCCTTCTTAATTTCATAGCTAACTCTTCCCCCTCCAAAACCAATGCATCACGGACCTCCAATGGAAGACTTGACTGAGAGAGGGGGTCATTTCCCCACCCCTTTGAGACATTCCACACCCTTGCTCCTTTACTCTAAGAGCCATAAACCTGAAGGGCTTGTTGTTTGGGGGGGGGGAGGGAGGGAGGGAGGGGCAGGGAGGAACAGGAGTCAGATCCAAAGTGTGTGGTTACCTTCTGACTTCCATGGCCATACTTGCGAACTGAGAATTTTGTTTTTTTTCCGTATAAATGGGGCATCGTTGCAGGGAGGCAGTATTGCCTAGTTACAATGAGCCTTGCTTGGACTTTTTCCCTAAAGGGTCCCCATGTCAGATGCTGTGTTCATTTGTTCCTTTTGAGAGATGAAAAGGAATGGTGGGAAGGACGCATTTCAGCCAATCGAGCTAAGAAGCCGAGCGAAGGGCCAGTCTTGGTTTTGCTCCGTAGACCCAGAGGGTGGAGGAAGGAATGGCTGTGTAGCCATTTCATGAATCTGTTTGGGACTAACTAACCCCGTGTTGTACTTTTGAAGCATACAAGAAACCTTGGCCTGAGTGTTAGAGTAGATCCTTGGCAAACTTTTGTGAAGAAGACAAAGTGTTTCTGTTGTAAAATCCACCATATTAAGAGGTATCTTGAAAAGGACCTAAGACTAGGAAGGCATCTTGGTTGTCTTCTCCTATGGGGATTGTGCTTTGTTTAGACAAAGGAACCTACTTCCCCTACGCGCGCACACACATCTTCAGTGGCAACTAGTTGCAATTCAGTGGTGTTCCTTGCTTTGGTTCCCATTTATGGTACTCTTAGATTTCTGCAGGCTTCTAGGGAGACAAGGGGTGCACCGCCATTTTTGCATGTTTCAGTAGGAGCCTCAATTGTGTTTCATCGATTTAATGCTTGCCCCCTTGCATGGGCTACTGCAGAGCTGTGGGGGTGTTTGCCAAGCAATAGTTGATGCTTTAAGAACAAATCATTCAAGCACATTAGTAGAGGTCAGGTGTGGCTGGAGAAAAGGCAGTTTTATTCATGCCGTGTTCTTCCCCCTGATAAAAGCATGATCTTAAAAACAAAACAAAACGCCAACCACCTAAAAGACGAGCAATGAACTTGTTAACATTCAGAATCAATGGGGACTGTTTCTTTCAAGCATGCTCTTCTTGCCCCAAATGTTTTGGGATGTTAGCGTTCTCCATTCAGCACGGGAGTGATTCCGAACAGGTACCGTTTATGCCCTTCTGCCGTTCAACGAACACTGCGCATTTGGGTCAGGCTAGCCGATGCTTCCTGAAGTGCATGTCCTTGGGGTTCTCCTGCTAGCGTCACTTTGGGGTGGCCTCTTCCATGCCAGGCTTCCCGGGAAAGAGCCGTCCAGCATCAACGTTGCTTCCCTGGACATGGACTTGATAGCAGGCCCACCCTGCCCCAAACCAAGGCTACTGCTTAATACAATTGATGTTCCCTCTTGCACTGAATAATTCATGCCTCTCTCAGGTGATGTCCTTTTATATAAGCAAAATGAGCACTAAGCACGCGAGTTTGCCTGAAAATATTGTGTGACAATTTCACCACATTCCTAGGGAGGGTTTTCGCTGGCAGAAACGCCGCTGTGGTTTTGCGTGCAGGGACCCCTTTTCCGTGTGAGGTGTCCTCTATTTAGGCAGCCAGTGAATCTGCCTCCTTCTGCCATTTGATTCCAAACATGCATAATTAAAAGTCAGTCCTATTTGCATCTAAGGAGCCTACTTGCAAAGAAGGCTTAAAGTCACAGATTAAGTGTGAGATTAGTTGAACTACCACTTCACCTTCCCGTGACAGTTTATCTATTGTTCGATAAGTCCAGGCTTTCTGTTTAAACACACACGTCACACGCACTCATGACCTCTTGTATTAAAAAAAAAAATAATTAAAAAAAGAAGTTTACTTATCAAGAAAAGGGTATTTTTATTAGAAAAGACTATATTGAAAATAAACGGGTATTCCCTCGAAAAATGCTTTTAAATTTACAGAGGAAGGACAAACAGAACAAGAAAGTTTATTTTGAAATATGTATAATGTTTTATATGGTTTCTGTAAAAAAAGAAAAAAGAAAGAAAGAGAGACTTCCTGGTTTGTACGACTCTATTGCAGCCCTCAGCCTTTTCAATCATCTTTCCCTTTTGGCGAACGTGGTCGAGGCATTTTTCCTCGGCCCTGGGGAAGAAAGGGAGAGGATCGTAAGACGGGTGAAACCCTTGGGAGTCACTCTAAAGCTGTGGCAAACTCACATGCAATTGACTAGGCAGAGAAGCAACTCAAGGCTAAGGATGCACTCACACAAGGCTGCCTCTTGTTGCAGAGTGAAGAGGGCCACGCAGCCCCTCACCTGAAAAAGGGACGCGAGAGAGCTAAGGGGAAAGAAAGCCCACCCGAACAGACCCACCAAAAGAAGCCCTCTAAATAGCTTTCTTTTAAATAGCACCATACGGCAGCGTTCCTTATACAGTGCTCTTTTAAGCTGATCAGCCAATTTGTACCTTGTAAGATCAATCTGCTCATGAACTTTATTAGACACCTTCTTCAGTGTAATCTGGCGAAGGGGGGGGGAATCATGAAACGGTCAATGAACTCAGTCCAAATTGCATGCCACTTGCCCTATAAAGAAAAAAAAAGAACAATGTTACAATTGTATATACTGTACAGTGTGAAAGACGGTATGTTTCTTGAGTTATCATTCTGTTAACCAAAGCTGTATATTTTCCTATTTCTTGCTCTTAGTCTTTATTGGGTTTTGAAAGAGTTATTGTTATATCTGACATCCAGAGAACACATCAGCAGTTCTTAAAATGCACTGTTTCTACTAGTTCTTCATGCTTTCCCCTCCATTTTATTGCTGAAACTACATGAATTGTCAAGTTTATTTTTACACAATAAAAAAAAACAACCAATGAAAGACACGAGGTTGCATTCATTTTCCTCCCTACCTAGTTTCTTTCCCCAGAAGAACCTCTACACTGGGTCCTATTTCCAGGTCTCTGCCAGCTTTCTGAATGAGTCGTTTCTGGGAAGGGGTTGCTGAGATTCCCACTCAGATCCTCCACAGAGCTGCAGCACATCTGCAAAATCAGCCCTTGCCGAAGAGGTGCAACCCCCAAACACCACACCAAAAGGCTATGATTGTCTCAGAATATTCACTGCCACGTCTTCTGTCTAAACAATTTGGGTTCCCCCCCCCCCCATTTTTTTGTTGCCTTTTGCTCTAGTTAGTACCAATTTGTTGCAGACTTTTTTGGGGCTCTGATTTTATTAATTGCCTTGATCTGTTGCATCTCCTGCACTTTCCAATGGTGTATTTTTTCTACCCTATACTGCAATAGGTTGGGATCAAGATTTCAGACATTTTCCACTTCTGTGTCTTTTTTTTTTTAAATTAATTTTTATTTACAAACATGTAAAATACACATACACAAAACATGGACATACACCACATTTACACAATACAATATGAACAGGAGCTTCCTGTTCTTTCTAACAGCAATTGTCAATCGATGCTGCTCACCTTATTTTATTTCCCCTTCTATTATATTTCATTTGGATTTCACCATTCTTAACGCTCTTATTTTACTCATAACTACTATTTTTGATTTGTGTTGTATTCCTTCATTGGTTCTTGTTTCTTTCTTCCATCCACCTATACCATTTATCCCATGGGTCCCCAACCTTTTTGACACCAGGAACCAGTTTCATGTTAAAAAATTCTGTGGACCGGTAGCCATGGCTCAGCCGGCGTAGAGGGGAGCGGGGGGAACAGGCGACGCATGCATGCATGGGGGGGGTGAGTCGGCTCACTCACCCCTCTTGGGCCCCCAATGGCACGAGCGGCTGCACCTGTGCTCTCCTGCCCTTGATGCATGCTCTGCCCAGGGGGCTGCCCCTCCTCCCTCCTTCTCCTCTCTGGCCCTTTCTAAGAGTTGCGCCACTCACTGCGGCCCGGTTCCTATCAAGCCACAGACCAGCACTGGTCCACAGCCCGGGGGTTGGGGACCCCTGATTTATCCCATATCTGGTAGAATTCTGATTCTTCTTTTCCCTGAATTTCTTTAGTTAATTTGTCCATTTCAGCACAATCCATAACCTTTCTTATTATTTCATCTTCGCACCACTTCTGTGTCTTAGTGATCTTAGAGAAAATGTAGCATGGATTTCTGGTGCACATTGACTGGGTCATATTCCAGTCTTGTCATCTTCTGGTAGAAGAAGCAGCTCCATCAGCTAGTGAGATCTAGTTAACGGGGACAGTGAGACAGAATTGCAGGCCACAAGTTCAAGTACGAGCAGAACAGCCCCTACATTTCTGAAATAGTACAGTTTACGAGCCTCGGTGGCTCAGTGGTTAGAGTGCAGTGCTACAGGCTATTTCTGCTTGCTGCCGGCTGCCTGCAAGTTGGCAGTTCAAATCTCAGCAGGCTCAAGGTTGACTCCACCTTCCATCCTTCCGAGGTTAGTAAAATGAGGACCAAGATAGTTGGGATAATATGCTCCCTCTGTAAATCGCTTAGAGAGGGCTATAAAACACTGTAAAGTGGTATATAAGTCTAAGTGCTATTGCTATTATTAATACAAGAATAGGATTTAGTAAGATCCTTTATCTATAGCCTAAAATTTCTCTTTTCTACTTCTAAGAGACCCAGCATTTAGATCACAAGAGAGAGATATTTCACCAAAGAAAACCAAGTTACCACTTACCTTCTTCACCAGGAAATAACAAAAAAAAAAAAGGAAATGAAAATGAGAAACAATGAAGAAATGACCCTTAAGATGAAGTTTAGGATGACAAAAGCCACATTGCTCCAATAAGCCTCCAGAGACTACACATCAGTTTCTACTTTAACAGGCACAGATAATGACATCTTCCAAAAGTCAACTCCCATCTCCCATTTTCATTGCCTTCTATTTTCTGGTTGTCAGGGAAACAACATCTTGGAGCTGGGCTCTTCACTGTTAAGTGCAAATAATTCCACCAAAACACCTCTTCTCTCTCAGAGAGTTTTGATATTGGAGTTTGCCCTATTTCTTTTTAAAGAGTTGTTTGCAAAATAAATAAACAAGGGAAATGGAAAGAGAGCCGGCCTCCTATTTATAGACATTCAATCTTGTTTCAGGAGTTCCAGAGAACCAGCGCACATATTTATTCCCATAGATGTTTGGGATACCTGTGACCAGAATTTAAAGGTCGGCAGTACAATGTAGCATTCTAACGTTCAGATAGAAGAGATGATTAAAAGAAACCACAAGAGTCTCAATTTCATTCCCTTGGTGAGAGAAACAATGAGGGAAATTTTCCTTGCTGCAATTCCAGTGTTTGTACTATTCAGTTATAACTAAAATAGACAGTATAATTTTGCAGTAGAAGATTGATGCTAAAAATGCAAGGGAAAAACTCTGACTTGTTCCAAGGTATCATGGAGTCATATGATCACCCTGCAACAGTCTTCTTAACAAATGGAAAACTGTTTACTGTTTATTGCACTTATATGCTGCCCTTCTCCCGGAGGACTCAGGGCAGCATACAACATAAAAATACATAATACAAAAGTTGAAAAAAAGATTAAATAGAGAATCCAATAACAATACATTAACAATTTACAGTTAAACAATCAAACTACCAACGAATCACTATTTTTAAAAAAAGAGATGGGGGATCCAGGAAATAAAAGATGGCTAGTATAGTAACTTTTCTGGGTAATTGGACAGAAAGCATTATTAATGATGAAATTGCCAAACAGATAAAAGAATAGATAAGACCGATGAAGGAGCAACGTGGCTTCTGCAAACATTCGTTCTCGCCAAACTTTTGGAGGTTTTAAAGATGATCAAAAGGTTTTTCAAAAAGCATCATATTGTAGAGTTAGAGCGTTAGTTAGGGATGAGTGATAAAGTGACCGTGTATGTTTAAAAAGCAAGATTATTTAGGAGAGCTAAACAGTTAAGACTTTTGATCTGTTGGCCGTTCATGACCCAAGCACTGTGCGATGGATTGAACTCCTGTTACTTCTCCCAGCTCCTGCCCACAAAGTAGTTTGAAAACATGCAAATGCAAGTAGATTAATAGGCACTGGTGGTGCAGTGGTTTAAAATGCAGTACTGCAGGCTACTTTTGCTGATTGCCGTCTGCCTGCAATTTGGCAGATTGAATCTCACCAAACTCAAGGTTGACTTAGCCTTCCATCCTTCCAAAGTGGGTAAAATGAGGACCCAGATTGTTGGGGGCGATAGGCGGACTCTGAATACCACATAGAGAAGACTGTAAAGCACTGTGAAGCAGTATATAAGTCTAAGTGTGCTATTGCTATTGCTATATTTCAATGGGAGGGTAATGGCATTCAACATATAGTCATTCTGGCCATATAACTACAGAAACAGCTTTGGACAACACTGGAGAGATGAACCAAGGCCCCTAGAACATGGTGAAATTCAGCAGGTTCTGACAGTTTCTGGAGAACCAGTAGCAGAAATTTTGAGTAGTTCGGAGAACCGGCAAATACCACCTCTGGCTGGCCACAGAGTGGGGTGGGAATGGAGATTTTGCAATATCCTTCCCCCCAGGAGTGGGCAGGGAATGGGGATTTTACAGTATCCTTCCCCTGCCATGCCCACCAAGCCACACCCACAGAACCGGTAGTAAAAAAAATGAATTTCACCACTGCCCTAGAGTCCAACACAATTGTTCAGAGAACTTTTACTTTAAAAAAATAACAACATAGGGAAAGCATGCAGAGTATGACTTCTGAAATGCTTTTCCAATCCTTTCCCAGGTATGAGTATGGGAGGAATCTGTATTTCCTTAGTGGCAATGAAGTAGTCTGTTGAGTGTATGTGTGCATGCATGTTTCTCTTTCTTCATAGGCTGCATATCTGTGTGTGGTATGTGAGTGTGCACCCTCTGTGAAGAACAGTGCCGGCTACCTACATTTGGAGATGTCAATTGGGAAAAAGAAAGGGGTTTAAAATGGATGAGTCAGCACCATTCTGAATCCCTGCCCAATTGCCACTCCAGCAGAGATGCATGGAAGGATGTAGTTGTTAGGATATTCAGCCTTATATTGGGTTGACAATATATATGAGCCTATGTTCTTAAGAACATATGTAGCTTTAAGAACTGTGTTTGAATTTTGATTGGCTGTGCTAATCAGCTCTACCATAAAGGAAGCTCAGAATCACAGCTCATTCCCTTTCTGATCCCTGTTCGATTCCTTGTGATTCCTGTGTTTTCCTGATTGCCGTTGAAGAAGAAGAAGTATTGTTTTGCATCACTGTAAGATAAACTCTGTTTGGTGTATGACTGTTATCATTGTTTGAGAAGTTAGTCGGAAGAAGTAGTCTACCCTCAAACCCAACTTTTCTTGTGTTGAGTTCTCCTACCGTACCACAGTTGGCTCTGCTCTTCTGAACTGTTTGGGGAGAATTATTCTGCTGACGGACAGATAGACAGGATGCCACATACCATTACATAATTACTTTCCAATGTTTTGTGGGGGTGGAGAGATTAACAAAGACAGCGATGAGCTCCAGATGATTTTGGCACACCGTTTCTAGCAGGAAAGTATGCAAACATTCATATTGCACTTAAGGTTCATATAGACATCTGAAGCAGCAGTCACCACAGAGATCTTGGAGCGAGAGTGTAGTGGAGAGCTCAGTGTGCAGCTGCTGCAACTGAAAATAAAACAGCCAATATGTAATATTGTTATATAAATGGGTGATGCAATCCCATTTAGCACACTGTGAATATTTCTCTTTATCACACCTCAAAATGGCTATCATAGAGCTGGAATTATACTGAAAAGCTTAAGCTGACCAATCAAAGGCTTGGCGCAGCTGAGGGGGAAAATGACACAGAAGAAGTTGATCAAGCTTAGTAATGAAAGAAGAAAGAAATGGGAAATATAATTAAGATTCAGAAATTATGGGGAGGAAGTAGGGAGATACATAAGGCAAAATCTTTTCCCTTCTCATGATATTAGAATCTAGGGATAATTTGAATGGTGAAAGAACAAGACAAGGGATCTGTGTCTCCTCTCAGCACATAGTCAACTTGAAGAATTGACTTTCAGAAGTGTAGTAATGGCCATAAACTTGGGCAGTTTTTAAACAACGATTAGAGAGATTCATGCAGCATGGTTATTTTTCATAATGGTTATGTGTTACTTCAAGTGTGAAGCAATAAAACACTTAATGGTACTTAGTAGGAAACAAAACTGGAAGGATACTATAGTACTTGTGTCTTGCATAAAGGCAACTTGATGATTCCTGCTACTACTCTGGACGTATTTTAGTATCTGTTAGTGCAGGGGTCTCCAACCTGGGCAACTTTAAGACTTGTGGACTTCAACTACCAGAATTCGGGAAATTGAGGTCCACAAGTCTTAAAGTTGCCAAGGTTGGAGACCCTGTGTTAGTGGACCTCCTACTAACATATCTAAGTAACTCATAGTTGAACCTTTGTGTACCAGTAATTCATTACAAGCAGTCCTTATTATTATTTTATTTATTTAATTGGATTTCTATACCGCCCCCTCTCCCCAAGGGACTCGGGGCGGTGTACAGGTGAAATTA
>JAPKID020002153.1:0-13685 GCA_026931265.2 Tropidonophis doriae | reverse complement strand
TATGCCTATAGTTTTGCAAGTACTTTTGGTGATGGTGCACATGCTGAGTAAGTGAACCTGTTGTGTACTACTCTAATGCTTTGCAGATTTGCCCATGTGCCTCGTGTCCTGTTCAGATTTAAAATAGATTTTTGTTGCTCTGTCACTGGCAATGCATCCTTTTAATAATATCATGTTCTGCATTAAAAGAAAACTCCTAACAAAACCCCTTCCGCCCACCATGAAAGTGGGAGGTAGGGACCAGGTTGACTACCACTGCCATAGAATGATAACTAATGGCAAAATCCTTGTGCTTTGCATTATATTCTATGAGGGACTCATTTTGGAGGTGGTTAGTAAATTAGTAGAAGATCAAACCTCCATCCCCTATGAATGCATTGGTTATTGGCTTTATTAACTTAATGTTTTAATTTTGATGCCCAATGTTTTAAACTTTTGATGTTTTGTTTTATATTGTTAGGAAAACATTGTAATCTGCCCAGAGTTGCTTGATAGTGAGATAGGAAATATATTCATTTAATAAATAAATAGTAATATACATAATAATAAAAGGCACAATTATCTATAGCATATTTCACAACTCACCAATAGGTTTTTACAGCTGCTTGGAAGAACTATAGCACATAAAACAAGGAAATCTCTACAAAGCATTTTAAGTAAAACCACAGACCTTGAACTAAAGAAGATAGAACATGAGTTATTTAGACAATGAAACCCACAAACTGTGCATAACAAATAGGTAGAACATTAACAGAACATATTCAGGAGTACCAGAAGCAGTTATAGGCATGACAGGACCTCATTAGTTTCACTGTGCACAGATACGTTCAACCATAAATTTGCCTCAGAAGCCATTGAAATTCTAATTTGGACCAAGTGCAAGAATGGCATTCTGATAAATTATCAACCAACAGACACATAAACCTAGACTCAACCACTGGCTAGTTCAATAAAATAGCCAAAGGTTAACTTGGTAAGAGGTTAAAAGCAGCATAAAATCACTACATCCCTTATCATACAGCTATTAACCAACACCCAGATAAACAAAAGGGGGCAACCCATCAGTGAGGCAAAAGACGATGTTACATAGAAAGCAAAAACACCCAAAAGTAGAACCAACCCAATCATATACTAGACCAATAGTGGACTTACTGCTGTGGATTTGTTACTGGACTTACTAATCAACAGACCGCTAATCAACAGACTTTAGGTCCACTAATCAACAGACTTCAGTTTTCCAAGATTACAGTACTTGAATATTACCAAGGTAGGCAGTGAAACATCTGCAAAAATTAAAGGAGTCAGAACTCTTAGAACGTCATTCAAATCTTGAAAAAAACATATTCTCTACAAAGTATGTGAGCTTTTGTGTTATATTTAAAAAGGAAATGATATATTTTGTTGAGCTCAGCTTCTAATGACTTTATCCGTGTACTTTTCTTGATCACATTTTAAAAAGTTGCTTGCCATTACCTTCTGCAGATAAGTTTTTTACAACTTCCCAGTTTAATCAACAGCTGTTACAATTCCCAGTTTCATACAAGTACCAAGTAGGTAGTATACAGACTAGCTTTCTATAATACAGTAACAACAAACTAGTGGATTACAATTTAGCCTGATGTGGTGTGCAAATTTGGCCAATATAATTTATTGCTCAGTATCAATGGCTCAGTTGACTTTATGTAGAAATAATTCCGCTGCTGATCATTATTTTCTGTTTTTTTAATTGATTATGGATAGTTTTTACAGGTTTGTACATTAGTTTTTAACTTGTCTTTATTGTATTGTTTTTACTTGTTGTGAGATACCCAGACTTGCTTAGATGAGATGGGTAACCATACAATTAGAATTACAGAACTACAGTATTTATGTTCCTCAGTTTGCCTTTATGGAAATTTCCCTTCATCGTATCCCCACTACTATTCTATAACTAAACTCGGTGGAGATAGAATAATTAATCTGGGGACACCAAGGGAATCCTTTGACTAGGACTATCATTTGGGCTGCAAACTCCAGACAAGACAGCAAGAGAACTTTTTTCTGCCATTTAGTGATCACCTGATCTTGGGAGCCCTGTTCTGGTAGGCTTACTATGTGTGAATGTGAACTCTCTAAGTAAGAAAGCAGGTTTAATTAAGTAAAATTAATCACAGGTGAGTATATTATGATGTATTGAGTTATGATTATGAAGTCAGATAACTGTTATTTATTCAAGAACTGATGGTTCAATTAACCATTGCTTGCTATGATATGGGACCGGTCACTAAGTTCAAGAGTTTAGGTATTGAAGTGTAGCCTTTGTGTTCCTGAATTTTGAAAAGAAAAACTGATTTATTGTTGAATTTAATAAGGATTGTTTTGTGACTTTTTCTTTCTTTCTTTCAGGCAATTACAAGTACTGATAATCAAATAAAGAAAATGTAGAGGCAGTGAAATGTTGGAATAAAAACTATGTCTGCTGAGCTAACAGACTGCAGAACATGGGGATTCTTCCAGAACAGGCGGTGAACAATAGCACCCAGGGCTGCCCTATTAATCATGAGATACACCAGCTATTGTCACCTGTGATATATATACTTGTTTTTGTAGTAGGACTCCCAGCCAATTGTCTCTCGTTGTACTATGCATACTTGCAAGTTAAGGCCAAGAATGAATTAGGAATATACCTTTGCAATCTAACCATAGCTGATCTGCTTTACATTTTCTCTCTACCTTTTTGGCTCCAGTATGTTTTGCAGCACGACAATTGGACTTACAATGAACTCTTATGCAGAATTTGTGGCATCCTCCTTTATGAAAACATTTATATCAGTGTGGGTTTTCTCTGCTGTATCTCCGTTGACCGTTACCTTGCATTGGTGCATCCTTTTCGTTTCCAACAGTGTCGTACAATGAAGGCTGCTGTGGTGGTGAGCATGGTCATCTGGACTAAAGAAATTGTAACTTGTTGCCTGTTTTTTAATCATGAAGAAGTGAGTAAAGACTCGGAGAGCCACTTAGTATGCTTTGAGCATTATCCCATAAAAATCTGGGAACATAAAATAAACTTTTACCGTTTCACAGCTGGTTTCCTATTTCCATTTTGCCTCCTTATTTTTTCCTACTATGGAATTCTACGTGTTGTCCGGAAGAGTCATGGCACTCAGAAAAAGACAAAAATTCAAATTAAACGTCTAGTTTTAAGCACAATCTTAATTTTTTTAATTTGCTTTGGACCGTATCATGTTCTTTTGTTAATACGCAGCCTATTTGAGAAGAGCTGTGAATTTGCTGCCCGAATCTTTACCGTCTATCATATTTCTCTTTTGTTGACTACTTTTAATTGTGTGGCAGATCCCATACTATATTGCTTTTCAAGTGAAAATACCTACCAGGATTTTGCCAAAATAGGAGGATCTTGTTTAAAATGCCTAAGATGTATTCCAATAGAAAAGAAGGAATCCTATCCATTAAATACTCCAGAACCCAGGAAAAAAGACAACGAACAAGCTGATCTGAACATAGGATTGGTTAAATGAATTCTATGTTATTCCTAAAATAGAAGTATGAACTCTTTCTCCTCAAAATAGTACAATACAATAGCAGAGTTGGAAGGGACCTTGGAGATCTTCTAGTCCAACCCCCTGCCCAGGAAGGAAACCCTATACCATTTCAGACAAATGGCTATCCAACATCTTAAAAACTTCCAGGATTGGGACATTCACAACTTCTGGAGGCAAGCTGTTCCACTGGTTAATTGTTCTAACTGTCTAATTGTTGTAACTGTTCTAACTAGTGATGTAAGTTCTCCACGTATAGACTTGCTCATTTCACTTTTTTACATCTAAATGTAGATATGAGAATCATTATAGCCTGTAAAATGGTTCATAATTTAAAAATACAATGAAATCTGCTATATTGCCATTCTTTCCATGTGGGGAATTCCCTTCTTCCTTTAAAAGAATCAGCTTCATTCTATTCAAACTTCATCCCAATGTGTTAGATAGACAAACTATATTAACTTCATAGTTCATAAGCTATTCAGATGCATACACTTTGGATAAAAATAATATTCAAGATTTTAATAGTGTATTCTTGGAAATTTGACATCAAAACATATTTTTATAATCATGTGTTAAATCTAGCAACCATGTGTGTCACAGTGTCTAAAATTTTTCAGCTCCCTTCTACTATATGACGTAAACAGTTACATGGTTCACACATTGTGCTAAGCAACTGGTAGTGTTTTCAAAAACTAGCCACACCATTTTTTATCTCAGTATCTTGTGAAAACCCAGCTTATGTGGTTAGTTTATAAAAGTGGTGAAATTTAGCAGGTTCTCACAGGTTCTGGAGAACCGGTAGCAGAAATTTTGAGTTTAGAGAACCGGTAAATACCACCTCTGGCTGGCTCCGGATTGGGGTGGAAATGGAGATTTTGCAATATCCTTTCCCCAGGAGTGGGGAGGGAATGGCGATTTTGCAGTATCCTTTCCCTGCCATGCCCACCAAGCCAAGCTTACAGAACCAGTAGTAAAAAAAAATGAATTTTACTATTGGTTTATAGCTAGGAGTGTCATGCAAACCCACACAACTAGGTTAATTTTTAATAATTCACAACTAGATCAATTATTAGTAGCCTAACATAAACACAATACAGTTTATTTGGTTTCAATTCAGTCTATTGTATGAATATAGATTTATTCCTGGCCAATATTGGAACTCAGTCAACTGAAGCTTATTTTAAAACTACCTTAAACAATCAATGCCATTGCAAGATATGTGGAAAAAAATTAAATGCCCGTTCTTTAGGGGCATTTAAGAAAAAAATAGTATTTATTTATAATTAGTGCTATTTCTTCATTATACTATTAGTGTAGAATAAACAGCAAAAGTTAGTTTTGTAATATTTGTACATATTCTTTGGATTATGTGTAAGGAATTAATTTGAGAACTGCCAAACAAGCTTTAGCAGTAATTTTATGTTTGTAAATGTTTAAACTAAAATGTTATAGTTGTTAATTCAAACACTTCAGTCATGTTTAGATCACAATAATTGTGAATTTCTCAAACAAAAGTAATGAATATTAGGAATTTTAGAATAATAAAAAAACCCAGAAGGTATTAATGCTTCTATGTTAATCTATGTTAAATCAAACTTGTTAAATCATGTGGTCCAATATAAATATTTACAGAATAAAAACAGAACCTGAAATGAACTGCGTACATTGCTAAAATATATTCTGCTCTAAGAAAGACTGAGCTTGTTTAGATCTATGGTTTAGTAGTAGTTTTATGCAACAAAATTCTATACTAAGCCAAACAGCTAAACCTGTATTTATCTGTTGGTTATATTTTGCTTTATTTGGAATCTGTATACAGTAGTTCTTTCTCCACTTTAATTCGCCCCTAATGTGCTTCTTAAATCAGGGGGCAAAATTATCTGAATGCAATAGTATTGAGTCAGGATGAATACACGTTTGGCATTTGTTATTGCAAAAGAAATGATGATGCTAATCTAAAACAGACATAGCTGAAGATGATTAAAATTTTGATTTGACTGCAGTATAACAAAGATTAAAGCAAGATGTCATAACTTAACCTATGTGTCATATAGTTGTGGGAGGTCCATTCTAAGCATTCTTATAGAAAACATTAATTTTACGTAGTTGGAAATTGTATCCTTTTGTAATTTAATTTAATTTAATCTTACTGATCTAATTGAGTTCATTGGAATATGCTCAGCTATAAGTTTAAAGAATCACAACTAACTTTCTATTACTATATTTGCATTCAAAATAAAAATAACTTCAAGAGCTGTAACAAAAATGTCCAATTCCCAGCCCAGAATTTAAGTGGACTTCTCTCATCACATAATAAAAAATGTATATAAAATAATTTTTTATGTTTTGGAGGGGATGAGGTGAGCTGTTAATATTTCTTCCTTCTGGTCACTGCCAGCATCATTACTATTTCTCTTCTAGCATTTGACCTTCCAAATCCCAAGACTGTGATCTGATTCAGCCTTCATGAGCCCCACTTAACAGCGAACTCGTGAGGAGAAACTCCTTTTTATTTAGAAAGGCAGGAATACATGCATTCACTGACAAAGCTCCAGATCACACATCCTTAGGTGATTCACAAGCTGTCTCTGAGATCCCCAAAAGTCGATTAGCACTTCAATCCCAACACAAAGAGTCCTGACCAACCTGGATAGTGGCAAGGAAATCCTGGCAAGGAATCAGCCAGAGGGAACTGTTCTGGAACATGAACGGTTGTCTCCGACAACCATGCCTCCCACACTCCTCTTCCTTATATCCCAGCCAGGGAGGGGCTTGTTAACATCCCCTTCTTTTCCTGGATAGCTGGCCCTCAATCCTGTGTTGCTCTCCTCTCCGTACTTCTCTGCGCATGTGCATCTGGGACAGGTCCCAGCTGTTCCTCCCCTTTGTTCAGCTCAGGCCTTGAAAACAGCTGTCTCTCTGCCTGAGTGTGAGTAGATGGGCCTTGCTCTGCATCTGGCTCTGAGACCTCCTGCTCTTCAGAGCCCCGATGGTAACCCAGGCACCCCCTCCATCTCCTCTGATCCATCTGACCACAACACTCTTCTAATTTCTAAGACCAAGCTTGAGTATGGTGTTAGTATCTGTCCAATTTATACTCTCTTGTTAAATGCTGCATTTCTGAGATAAGAAACCCTGGTTCTACAATTAGGATATTTAGCTGTATACAGTTCTGTTATTTCTCTTGAGCTACTTCTCTTTCTGTTGTTCTACCTCATCCACCTCACATAAGCACAACATCCCACCTCAGCATAAAAATGGGATACTTTTAGAAAGGAATGAGATGAAGAACAAAGCCATACTGCATGAGAGACAAAAGTATTCTGAATGCCAACTATTTCAACAGGGTTTTTAAAATTTTTACCTTTCAGGTTTATGCAAAGTACCACAAGTGCCTAAAAAATAACAAGGATTCACATGTTCTGAATTTATGTGCGGATAGGAACTAAGTTGAATGGATGCAAATATGAAATTAGAAATGGCACAATAAATACAATAGACCTGCTTTTCTTTATTAAAACACACTGTTGGGTATGTTTGCCATGGTTAGATAGTATTCACAACGGGAAGATTATGATAACAAAGGAGAGAAGAGCACACACACCAAGGAGGACAGCACAATTTAGTAACAGGCAAGTCAAGGTGTCCTCAATTTACAACCATTTGTTTAGCAATTGTTCAAAGATGTAAGTGCACTGAAAAAGCGACTTCTGACCAGGCCTTAAATTTACAACCACTGTAGCATCCCGACAGTCATGTGATTAAAATTCCAATGATTGGCAACCAGCATGTATTTGCCATGGCTGTAGCATCCTGTGGTCATCTGACTGCCATTTTGAGAGCTATCCAACTGGCTTGCGACAAGCAAAATAAATGTAAGCTGGGTTCACTTACTAATCATGTGATTCACTTAACAACTGCAGTAATTGGCTTGACTGTGGAAAAAAAGTCATAAAACTGGGCAACACTCACTTAAGAACTACTTTGCTTAGCTATGGAAATTCTAGTCTCAACTGGGGTCATAAGTCAAGGACTACCCGTATAAGGGCAGAAAAGATTAAACAACTACATTTAATGGTGGCAGTATTTTTGCTGGCAAATTCTTGCTATATAGAGTTTTATATTTCTATCATGGACATGGCCTTTAAAAAGGATTCAAACACCAAGAAAAGGACTGAAAGTTTGACTGTGGAACTAGAAATTACATTCTATGAGAATTGATAGAAAGAACTGAATACATTTATTCAGAAAGAAAAGGCAATTGAGTGGAAATATGCTACCTTCATACTGGAAGGAACTCACAGAGTAATATCATAGAGAAGGCCACATTCTTTATCATTTTAGAGGACAAGACATGTAATAACTTAGTTAGTGAAAGGCAGACTCTGGTTCAAAGTTGAGAATCTCCTCTTAAGAAGAGCAGTTTGATAGTGCAACCAATTGCCTACTAAAGTATTCAAGAAAAGCTAGGTAGACTTTTGTGGATTTTAATTTGGATGCTTGCCCTGAGCAAAGAGTTGAACTCAATAGCCTAAGGGACCCTTCTACTCCTATTATTTTATGGGACAGAAGAAAGTATTTCAGAACATTGTCTACAACTTTCTTTTGGAGGCGTCCTTGGATTAGCTGAGGTAAAATTCAGAGAAAAATCAAATTGACTCACTCTTACAATCAAATTAAATGGCTACTGCCTAAATTACCAATTGAACAGGGCATCTGGCAAATGAGGCACAGATGAATCTTGTTTAAATCTTAAGAAAATGCATTATCAATTAATTTATTGTTGATATATTTTAGTCGGATAACTGAAAAAAGATATCATTCTGAAAAATCTATTAATTCTACTTTGACATTATTCCAGAAATTTACTGTACAATCACACGTTCTTCCTATCTCATACTATTTTGGAATAATAAATTGTGGTAGGATATCTGATCAGGGAACATAGTGATAATATATATTCTGGACTAAATGTGTTTAATATACCATATTGTTAGAGATGGAGTATTATTTGAAAGTTTCCTCCCTCAGCCTCTCTATTAAATTTGAATGAATGTCAAAGAACGGTAGAGCATCCACTTCCATTGCCAAACTTGCAGTTATTCCACTGCGAACGTGAAGCCGCTGTAATATCTTCAGCATGTTTTCTTCCTAAATAGTAAAATAGACAGTACAATTTTTATTCTCTTTAAAATTTAGGTTTTTACTTTAATAATAATAATCTTTATTGTCATTGTACTAAAATTACAATAAAATTGGTTAATAGATAAAAGTGCTCAAAGTCAGGAATTTATTTTAATATTTACTGCTTAAGTTCACAACAAGAGTATCTTGGTAAGGAAGATTTATTTCCTTTTCTTTCTAGGCATATCTACATTAACTATAAAATAGCAATAGGACTTAGACTTATATATTGCCACATAGTGCTTTACAGCACTCTTGTCATTCAAATGTTAAAATGCATTCTTTGCTATCTAATTATAATAATTTGGAAATGTAGGATTGGAATCCATTTGTATTAGATTGCTTCCAGTATCTTTATTAGAATAATATTAAACTAGAAGTACTTCCAAGCTACTGTTTATTTCCCAGCTTTTCTGGCTGGGGAATTCTGGGAGTTGAAGTCCTCCAGGCTTAAAGTTGCCAAGGTTGGAGACCCCTGGTTTATACAGTTGACATTTGACATCATAATTTCAGTTTATAAAATAATCTATAATTGTCAAAGCCCTGCTTTCATAGTAAAGTGGTTAAAAAAAGTAATGAGTTGGGGAAAAAGTTGTAAAATCTATCTGAAGCCAAGGTATGGCAGAAGGAGGATAAAAAAGATGAAGCAGAGAAGGTAAGTCCAACAGGCTCAAAAAGATGGATCAATGATGTTGCATTTTCAGATGCAATTTGGGACATTGAAAAATAAAGAGAAAGAAAGCAAATGAAGGAGAAATACCATCTGGAAATGCAACATCATTAATATTATGATTCACAGTCATCTTGGTGACTGATACTCTAAGTTCTGGATCTGTATTCTGTAACATATATTAATCTTAATACATTACTTTTCAGCAGCTTCCCACACATTTGTTTTGATGAATAAATGAATCTGTGCCAACAGACTAAAGATAATTGTTGCTTACTGACCGTTTGTTCAGGGAACATTATGAACAAATAAAATTTGCAAACATTTTTTGAATAAAATATTAAAAATATGATGCCACTGAAAAAGGGAGATTTATGAGCAGGTTCTGGCCATCATAGCATCCCTGTGGTCATATGACTATGATCTGAACATTTGGCAACTGGCTTGCACTTGTAATGTCTCCTGCAATCACGCGATCACCATTTGTTGCTCTCTTCAATGGGGAAGCTGGCAGGGAAAGTTGCAAATTGCTTCAGTAAGTTGCTCTCACCTTATAGAGGCCCTGCCATGCTTACCTACCTGAGAGTCACCTGAGATTTGCTTAACAACCCATAATCCTTGCTTAGTGACAGCAATCTGGCATGTCAGGATTGCCATCACTTGATATTGCATTTTATGACCGCAATGCTTAGCAATGGAAATTCAGGCTCCAGTTGTTAATCTTATTGTATTTTACAATATGAAAGACTCTGAAAAACTTGAATTAATTCAAAATTGCATTCCATTGCCCCAATCTAGTTCTATTTCTGCACAAATAATGGCATAAAACCATTAATGACCCTGAAGTGGGTGAACACTTTCACCTACATTTATTTTACATTTATAAGTTTGAGGGGTTATAAAAGAAATGGCTAATAGGCTAGATATGACCAAGCACATGTTAGTTTAAGAAAGTTTTAAAAAGGAATCATTGTGGAAGCTAGATAATTAAGCTATGAAGACTTCAGTTACACACATTTATTTAACCCATGGTCTCACTTTCTGTGCTCTAGAAAACTAATAGGTGAAAGCCAAACTCATTATCAGTAAATGGTATTTAACAAAGGCAACTCAATTTCAATAGCTACCCAGCAATCACTAAATGTTGGCAAGCTCTGCAAATTGCTTCCAATCACCCCATATAGAAAAAAAAAATTGTTATTCCACGAAAAACTTCTCCAAAATGATACCTTAGCCACAGAAGGTAATGCTGATGCCCAGTTCTTATATTTGGAAAACCTGGGATATCCAACAGCTTTCCTCAGATACCGGTCATGTATTTCACATGTATTAAGGATATATAGTCCACAAGCAACTGCATAGCCTCCCCAATTGGCAACACCTGCCACAGAAAAGTGCCATTAAATAAAATGTTTTAGCTAAAACAGTTGAATGGTATTTAATAATACAAAGCACAAGCCTATAATTGAAATTTAGCACCATAATATTGGACAACAAGAGGAAATGCAGTTTTCCACATTGTTTCTAGGATCAACAGAATCCTGTTGTGCTTTGGCTTATTTGTTCAGAGAGTAATATGTTGCTCTATGCCTTTTATAGCAATGGTGAAATTTGTTCCTGACTCTCTAAAATCACAAGGTAGGTGGTGGTTCAGTGGCGAAGACGCTGAGCTTGTTGATCAGAAAGATCGGCAGTTCGGTGGTTCAAATGCCTAGAGCTGCAGAACAGAGTGAGCTCCTGTTACTTGTGCCAGCTTCTGCCAACCTAGCGGTTTGAAATCACATAAAAAATGCAAGAAGAAAAATAGGGACCACTTTGATGGGAAGGTAACAGCGTTCCATGCGCCTTTGGTGTTTAGTCATGCCGGCCACATGACCATGGAGACATCTTTAGACAATGCTGGCTCTTCGGCTTTTAAAAGGAGATGAGCACCACTGCCAAGAGTCAGGAACAACTAGCACATACGTGTGATGAGAACCATTACCTTTCTCTAAAACATGGTTTAGATTATTTTCAGAATATCATTTAGCACCTATTAGAGATGGCCTGGACTCCACTTAGTACTAGTTCTGTCAAGCATGAACAAAAGTCAGGGCATAGAATTTTATCACTTAATTTATTTAAATAATTTAAATTGTGCTACTTTAGTCACAGATGGATAATCTCCAGATTCTAGGGTCCCTAAAACCAACAATCACTTAATCTTGTTACAGATAAAGCCTATGCCTTACCATCCAGACTTCTATAGCCTCCAGGCACTGGAAAAGAACTGTAATGGCATCACCTGAGTAGACGAGGGGTCTGTATAGTCTCAGAATACTTATAATTAACTCCGCAAGACTGTCTCCCCACTTCCAAGCTCTTAAATTGATCCAGAACAATACTATGATCAAAGGTTGGTATTAAAGGCTGCTGGAAGATTATGGAAAGCCAGTATAGGTGTGCCACCCCCATTTTAAGCCCCTCAGAGGTCATCAGCAAGTACAATGAGTGCCACTGCAGTACTGATCTGAAACCTGCCTGAAAACCTGCCTCTGTACCTTCTGCTTTTTCTGGCATAGGAAACCTTCCACTTTCTCAATCACCTTATGTAAAATAGATTAGAAACTAGATGAAAATTGTGCAGGTTCATCAGATCCAAAAATTGCTTCTTGAGAAAAGAGCAAACCATGGCTTCCTTCAAAAGAAGTGAAACCATCTTCTCCTTCCAAAAAGCATTCAGGTTTAACTTCCAAGAGGTTTCATTTATAAGAAAACAGTGCAGGCCATTTTTTTCTTGCTTAAGAAAGGCTATGTACTTATGTAACAGACCCTGCTAGTCTTTCAGATGATCTTGAAGACCTGACCTATGTGCCAAGACCTGGGGTCCCAAGTGTTTCCTGGTTATGTTGACAACAATGGCTTATAATATCTCTTGGCTGCCATTTATATTTAATTCTCATTTGTACTATGTTTGAACTGTTTTGTTTGTATGAATACTCACTGCTCTGAGGCATTGGTTTGAGATTGGCAGCTACACAAATTAATAAATTAATAAAATAGTGGCACAGAAGTATGCGGAAGAGACACTTTTATGTTGTAGCCCTTGAAAACATCATTTGGCATCCTTCAGTCTCAAAACACTTATGGTATCGTGCTCTGGAGTCCTAATGAAGCATCTGGTGTGGCAAAAAAGTCCAGTTTGGGAGTGGCAATCTCTTCCATATTGAAGACAGATACATTCTGTCCCCTGCCCAGCCCCCAGATTTCACTGGTTCCAGAACTGCCTGTTTGCTTCAGCCTGCTGATCAAGTGTCTCTTCGAATTGGAGAAGGCCATGCTGCATCTTTAGCCTGCTAGCTGAACGATCAGAGGTCAAGGTTTCCCAGCCGTTAATGTCCATTCCCAAGGCCTTTAGATCCCTCTTGCAGATATCCTTATATCGCAGCTGTGGTCTCCCTCTGGGGCGCTTTCCCTTCACTAATTCTTCATACAGGAGATTTTTCGGAATCAGACCATCGGCCATTCTTACAACATGCCCAAGCCAGGGTAGACATCGCACAGATTGGGGAAACAGACCAGCCTCAACCCTGCCAATCTTTTGCAAGGACTTGAAAATGTGGTTCTGTTCCTGGGCATGGAGGTAAGGTTTTTGGAGCTCATACTACTTTAATTCTAGTAGGATGTCTATGGAGATTCTCAGTCATCAAGGTCATGATTGTCCCAAAGGTTGTGCCAAAGGTGCTTTTTCAAGAGGCAACTGGACATTCTGGATTCTCTTTGAATGTTTCGCTTCTCATCCAAGAAGCTTCTTCAGCTTTGAAGTGAAATGTCTTCAAAGAAAAACAAGAAAGTCCAGTTGCCTCTTGAAAGAGCACCTTTGGGATAATTCTAGTTTGACTTTTTTTTCTTACCTTGGCTGCCAGTTATATCTTCTATTTTGCTATTCTGTTTTTACTTTACTTTACTTTAATTGAATTTCTAGACCGCCCCCTTTCCCCAAAGGGACTCGGGGCGGTGTACAGGTAGAATTAAAAAATATCAAAAACCATAACAATACATATAAGCTAAAATCAAATTAAATAGTCCTCTGTACCAATTTAAAAAAATTAATACTAGACCCATAAAACCAAATAAAATAATTTAAAAATTACAGACTGGGGCAGGAAGCATGAAATTAGGCCAGGCCGGCTAGATGAAACAGGTGGGTTTTGAGTTTCTGGTGGAAGGAGTGGAGGTCCGTGGTCGTTCTAATATCGGGGGGAAGGTCATTCCAGAGGGTCGGGCCCATCACAGAGAAGGCCCTTCCC
>JAPKID020002152.1:0-13686 GCA_026931265.2 Tropidonophis doriae | reverse complement strand
CCCCCCCCCCCCCCCCCCCCCCCCCCCCCCCCCCCCCCCCCCCCCCCCCCCCCCCCCCCCCCCCCCCCCCAAAAAAAGAGCAAAAAAACCCAGCCCGTTTTTCATGAAAACGGCCCTTTTTTGTCAAAAAAATTGCATGCATAGCCTTATGGAGGCTTACAGAGTACTGCTGGGGGCTGAGAGGGCCAAAAAAAGGACTGTTTTAGGCTCATTTCTGCCCTCCCCAGCCCCCAGGAGCTGCCTGAAAGCCTCCATAAGGCTATGCACGGCCATTTTGGTGAAAGGGCTGGGGCTTAATGAAGCAAAAAAATGCTGTATTCGGTGTATAACATGCACCCAGATTTTCAGCCTCTTTTTAGAGGAAAAAAGCTGCGTCTTATACTCCGAAAAATACGGTACCTGACCATGTGGATGCTACAAGGTTGCAAGTGTGAAAAAATGATCATAAATCACTTCTTTCAGTGCCTTTGTAACCTCAAATGATCATTCAACTAATTCTTGTAAGTCAAGGAATACTTGTACTGTTTTGGATAAATGGGATATTTTCTATTAAAAATAGTCTGTATTTTAAAATTTTCATTTGGATATGAATAGAACCTATATTCCAAATAAATTATATTCATAAATACTAATTCTAACATAAGAATATGACTGCAGCTATTGCTGAATTCTATTTTCCAGTCTGCTAACTTCACTGATCATGTTAACTGAGGCTCCTGGGAGTTATTAGTGCTGTACTACATGGAAGGATATAGGATTCACTGTTTGTGTAAAATCAGGAGATGGTAATCTTTGAGCGGTCAGATTAACTCTCTTCAGCCTCCAGAACATCTAGAGATATGGTTACATTTTTATCCTTGGTGTTTTATCATTATCATCAACATCAACATCATCACCATTGTCTATCTACTGCAGGATGAAGACCTCTTCCACATATTTCCAACCAATAACAGTCCTGAGCTTTCTATTGCCAATTGTGCCTATAATACTTGCTGATGTTGTTGAGCCCCCTTGTTTTAGGTCTGTTTTGTGGACACTTTTTATCAAGTATGATCCATTCTATAACTGTCTTCGTCCATCTGCCATCAGTTCTTCTTGGTATGTGACCAGCCCATTTCCATTCCAATTGTTTTACTCTCTTGATGATATCGTATGCTTTCATTTGTTCTCTAATCTATGTGCAGGTCTTCCTATTTTCTCTTGTAATGCAGAGCCTGTATTTTTCTTTACAAAGTCATGTACAAGAGCTACACAAAGCAGGAGAACCATTTGGCTTAAAAATAAACCTGAAAAAGAGCCATTTTATCTATATAAATAAAAATGTAATATAGTTTGTGCAAAGCCGCTAATCTCAGAAAGTACTGCACCGATCGGCACCAAATTTTCACACAATGTTGCCAAGGACTTCTGATGCAATACATTTTGTGTGGCTGGGACACGTGTGTCATGTGCAAGCAGCACAAATGTAAAAGGTACGCACTTCTCTGGTTTTCATCTTCCTGTAGCTCCTCCCATCCGGCTGCTTCTTATGATGTGTCATGCACACGTCCCTCACATTTCCAACGGTTGTTTCCTCAGCAACCAAATAAGCCTCCAAAATTCCCACACTGCATGGAGACCTTCTAGGCCCAAAACAAGGCGCATATGTGGTCCCAGGAGGCTGTATGGAGGCCTACTAGACCTACTAGACCTACTAGTCCAAAACTAGACATGGGGGGTGGCACACTCCCAGGTGGCCCATTTTTGGTCCCAGGAGGCTGCATGGTAGGTAGGTAGGTATAGGGATAGAGAGATAGGGAAAAATACAGTACGTAGGTAGATAGGTAGAGAGATAAAGAGAGAGAGGGGGGAAAAGCAGTAGGTAGGTAGGTAGGTAGGTAGGTAGAGGGATGGAGAGAGGGAGAAATATAGTGGGTAGGTAGGTAGAGGGATAGAGAGAGATAGGGAAAAATACAGTAGGTAGATAGGTAAGTAGGTAGGTAGAGGGATAGAGAGAGAGGGAAAAATACAGTAGGTAGGTAGAGGGATAGAGAGGAAGAAGGAGAAATACAGTTGGTAGGTAGTTAGAGGGATAGATATAGAGGGAGAAATACAGTAGGTATGTAGGTAGAGGGATAGACAGAGAGAGGGAAAAATACAGTATGTATGTATGTATGTATGTATGTAGGTAGGTAGGTAGGTAGGTAGGTAGGTAGGTAGGTGTAGAGAGGAAGAAATATAGTAGGTAGGTAGGTTGGGGGTTATACGGTGATTGTGTGTACGTGTTTGCGTGTGCAGGTGTACATCTACACACAGATTTGTTGGCCATTTAACCAGACTGGGCCACAGCAACGTGTGGCCAGGTACAGCTAATATTTAATAAATTCACCAAAGGGGAAAACTATATATCTGGAGAAGAACTAGACATTGTAGATCGCCACATATACCTTGGCCAACAGATCTCAATGGAAAGCAATACAATAAAGGAAATAAAATGACATGTTAAATGTGATTATTTACAGTTAAAATGTTGATGAAAAAGTATCCAATCCTCACATTTATGACTTTTGCAGTTCTGGAAAGCCGAAGTAAGATCATAAGCACAGTCACTGTTTCACATAGCAACTGTTTCACTTAAGGGCCAAGCTGCTGATCCCAAGTGTGGTTGCTAAATGAGACTACCTGTAAGACCTACTACAAATCTTTGCTATTCATAATGTGTATTATAAAGGGAAATAAAATGAGATAGAAATTTTATTGCACTCATCATTGAAACTTATCAGACCACAACTAGAATCCCACATCATCATTATTTTTTTAAATAAGGGTTTATGAGACTAATTTGCTGTTTTTTAAAACAGGAATCTGGTTAGTTTCAGAAAAGCAAAAGCACCACCAGTTTTAGCTCTAATATAATAATACAGCTTGTGAAATGTAAAATTCAATGTGAAGGAACAAATCTAAAAAATATACTGCTATATCATTTTAATGTTGTCAGCGATACAATCAAGTTTTCATTATTATTTTTTTGCTGAAAATATAAATATGAGTGGAGATTGTGTAATGTCATCATTAAATATGGTAGTTACAACAATGTGACCCCTCTAAGAGGCATGCACATTCTTTAAGATAATAAAAATAGCTTTTGATGCGTAATGAGTTAGGGCAGAAGTCCCCAACCCCCAGGCCATGTACTGGTACTGGTCTTCAGCCTGTTAGGTATCGGGCTGTGCAAGCCGCGAGTGAGCGAAGCTTATTCTGCATGCGCGGGATCTAGGTTGCATGCAACACCCACCTCCACCCCCGGTCAAAAATAACTCCTAAAAATGGAACAATATAAACTTACTCAGAAAAGCTATTACTTTATTTGTTATTACTAGAATATTATATTTTATTATTTAACCAGCTTTTGATCTGGCGGAACTCTTTGTAGAGTGTTACTTGTATAGATGAGTTATTTTTAGTAGTCCCAATTAAAGCAAATCCTGGCATTTGCTCTTTCTAAAATCCATGAGAGCAAAATTAAACTTGATTTCTTACTTGACCACATGCAGATCTCTTGGCTCCAGACAATGAGCAAGCACTTTTTCCCCTCCCCCATTCATCTTAGCTCCTGTGGTGCAAGACTTAATATTTCTGCAGGTTTATGAAATAATATTTTCCTGGCTTCAGATTAGAGAATCAGACCAAGGGAAGGGAAGAAAAAATTCTGATTTTCTGTTGTACATTAAGATATTTTATTAGTAAGGGATTTAATGGCACCTAAATGATAAGATTTTGTTACAATCTTTAGTTTTACTTAAATTATAAAAGTTTAATGTGAAAGATGTAAAACAATATTTTACCTATTTTACCTGTGAAGGTTTATAGATTTTCATAAAACCTATTATTCTGTATTATATACCAGTAGTCTATTCTGGATTATTCTGTATATAGGTACCAAATCAATTTCATTGCAAAGGGTTTCCCTATCTATTTGATTGTCTCATGTTACTTTGTCCATGGTTTATAGAGTTGCATAATTATAATGTGCCATTTATCAAAATTAGAAGGGCAGAATGAACACAAGAGTCTGTGCCGTACCTATGCTTTAACCTATTGTAGTTTATATCTCCTAGATTAAATGTCCCAAGAGACCATGAGTAACTAATTAGTTGTGGCTCCATATAGAAGTTTAAACCGGTTTCATGAGTAATCATTAATTATTAATATTTGTATACATACGACTATGTTTCTATTATTCTTTAACAGATTAAGAGAATTGGAAGGGACCTTGCAGGTCTTCTAGTCCAACTCCCTGCCCAAGCAGGAGACCCTACATGTGCCTCTACCTAGGATCGAACTCACAACTTCCTGCTTGTGAGGCAAGAATTCCACCTCTAGGCCACAGCAGCTTCCTGTATTTCATTGGTTTGAGTTCAAATATTCTCTGATGGATATCATATTTCCGTGAATGAGAAAATAAGATATATTTTTAAAAATATCAAAGAAATTAAAAGAAATGTAACATTAAATTAGGATTGCTCAAGTGAATCTCAACTATGTGAGATCAAAAAAGCACATGGAGTTAAAGCTAGATATAAAAGCTATATTGGAGAAATAGAAATATAGAATAGAAACAATTCTCTAGAGGTTTAGAACCCAATTCCTTTAAAAAGTAAGGTGCAGCTGACATGCCAAAAATGTTTAAGGATAAATCAGCCAAATGTTGGAAGTGTCATCAATTGCCAAGATCATATTATCACAAGTGGTGGATGTGCAGAGATGTAAAAAGCTATTGGCTTAAAATACAAACATGGTTAGAGAAAATAATACATCAGCCCGTAGAGTTTAAACCAGAGATATTCTTATTGGGTATTCTACCAGAGAAATATAGTAAAGAAGATTCATATTTGATTGTACAGATAATAACAGCAGCTAGAATTGTATTTGCACAAAATTGGAAAACAGATAAAATCCCATCAGAAGGAGAGATAATAAAGAAGATATTAGATTGTGCAGAAATGAACAGGTTGACATTGAGAATAAAGGACAAAGAGGAATCAATGTACTACAGGACATGGAGGCAATTTTATAATTGGTTAGAAAAGAGATACAGATAGAAAGAGAAAGGAACAAAGTATAAAACAAATAACTCAGATGACACATTATTACATTTGGGGGATGGGTGGGAATAGGAAAGTATTAAAATGCAAGTATAAAAGTTAAAAAATGATACAAATGGAATTATTATTAGAAATAAAGAGAGAAAATTATTTGTATGAAAATATCAAGTTGGGAGTTCTGAAATGCCAGGGTGAAATGGCACCCTCTGAAATGCCATCAGAGAAAGTAAATAAGGACAACCATGGAAAGGAGAAAGGATGAGGAGGGAAAGGAAGAAAGGGTAAAGCAGAGGAACTAAGGGAGGGGAATTACTTTTTGGTCTGGTTTAAAAAATATCCTTGTAGAACTATGAATGTAAAATTATAAGCTATAATTGATTGATAGATTTTGTGCTATCAAGTAGTTGTTAACTCTTAAGAATCAAACAGATTTTCTCCATGATTCCCAAGTCCTCCTTAACCTAGTCTGTCTGGTGTTCAATTAATGAAAGTCTAAAATCTAGAACTATAAAAGAGGGATATTGTGTCTTCTAAGATCGATGTTAACAGAGCAGCAATTAATAGTTCTGTTTCCAGTATCTTGCACTCAGAACTGGGTTTTAAAGTACATCTTCGTCATTGGGAGTGTATTGCAACTAAAGTTATTCTTCTAATACATAATACTGCAATAAAAGTTGAAGATAAGGCATTCCAATAACGTTTGCCATGTCCTTTATAACTACTCAGTTTTCATAACTTAGCTAGGTTTCTGGAAAAGAGCTTCTAATAAAGATTGTAAGAGCCAGCTGGATAAATATGGAGCAATTAATCACTAGATAACTATTTAGTGTTTTAAAGATTAATAATGATTAATCGTCGCAATTCCTTGGAATGTAAAGGTCTACATTTGGCAAGGTGGCAATCAGTGATATCCAGATTAGATAGAATTGTTACATAAACTTCCAAGTCCATTAGAAAAATGGTCAAATATCTATTAACTTGGAAAAGCTAAATATCTATTAACTTGGAAAATCTAAATATCTATTAGCTTGGAAAAGCTATTAACTTTTGTAAGCCGCCTTGAGTCACCATGGGCGAATAGGTGGCAATATAAATTTAATGATAAATAAAATTAAAATAAAAAGTAAGAATTTTATTTTGTACCACCTGAACTATGTAGAAGCTTAGTTAAATATAAAAGCCAATGCAATCATTCAAAGTGAGACTAACTAGTTATTGTATTTCTTGCACTATAAGACGTACCTAACCATAAGATGCACCTAGGTTTAGAAGACAAAAACAAGAAAAAAATATTAATATGGAGTGCTGTTTCACTGTGAATATGGCGCGTCGAATATGGAGCAGCAGTATAGTGAGGGCAGGATGCAGAGCCTGAGAGGACCACAGAGACAGGCAATGACAAAGACAGAAGAGGCAGAGTTCAATGCTGTAAAAGGACCCTGCGCTGTTGCCCGGCTGCTATTCATCAAAGGACCAACTTCATATGCTCTATAAGACACTTTTTGGGGGGCAGGGGCGGGAAATGTGTCTTATGGATAGAAAAATATGGTAATTAGCCAATTTAGCAGGACTTACATTTTGTCTGAATTGACTTTTTTCCCTGCCACTGCTCATCCAGAAACATTACAAAGTAATGCCTCATTTATTACCACTGCAAAAGCCATTTATCACCTTGCCTCCTTTCCATTTTACCTCCTTTCCATTTTCCACTTTACCATTTTCTCAAACGAAGGAAAGTCAACTTTTCTTTGAGGTTCATATTTTCAATAATGTTTGTATATCAGGAACTTTGATGAGTTTTCTATGAGAATAGTTTCTTACTGTTGTGTTATGTTCTTCTGTGTGGTATCTGAAAGAATCTACAATGATTGCCCCCTCCTCCCTCATAGATATTTAATATTATGTTTTATTTCTTTATAAAATTAATTGACTGCCCATCTTATCACAAGGTAACTCTGGGCAGTTTACAAAAATAAAAGATAAATATATTTAAAACATAAATATTACATTTTTGGAGTATAAGGTGCACCTTTTTCCTTCAAAAAAGAGGCTGAAAATCTGGGTGTGTCATACACTGAATAGAGCATTTTTCTTTGCCTCCTGAAACCCTGCCCCCTTGACCAAAATGGCCATGCAGAGCCTTTAGGAGGCTTATATAGTGCTCCTGGGGGCTGAAAAGGGCAGAAATGAGCAAAAAACAGCCCATTTTTTCCTCAATTTTGCCTCCCCCCAGCACCCAGGAGCACTCTATAAGCCTCCTAAAGGCTATGCATGCCTTTTTTTTGACAAGAAATGGGCCCATTGTTGCAAAAAAAATGGCCCATTTTAACTCGTTTTTGGGGCCCCACCCCCCAGGAACACTCTACAAGTCTCCTAAAAGCTATTCATGCCCTCTTTTGGGAAAAAATGGATCTGTTTTTGCAAAACATGGGCCGTTTAGGGGAGGTCTGCAAAAATGTTAATTTGCCTCTTCAAAATCTTGATGCGTCTTATACTCCATTGTGTCTTATGCTCTGAAAAATACAGTAAATTAAAACAAGCCAAATGAAATAATTCAATTAAAAACGGGGGGAGTGTTAAATAAGAGGAGGTGGGATCCGTTGTTAATCAATCAACCCTCTCCAATGTGATGTTCTCCCATTGGAGTCTAAGCTAGCTGGCAGAGCCAAGTCTTTATGCATCTGCTCTCTGGAACAATGTTCCAGAGAGCAGACGCAATGGTAGAGAAGGCAGGGGTGGATTCCTACTGGTTTAACAACCGGTTCGCTGAGCGTGCATGCACAGTTTACAGCGGTGGTAGTCAACCTGGTCCCTACCACCCACTAGTGGGCATTCCAGCTTTCATGGTGGGCGGTAGGGATTTTGTCAGATTCTGAAGCACTTTCCTTTTTTTAATTTAATTGACTTCCCTACTTTATAAACCACCATTGGATTGTGGAACCAGTGGGCGGTTAGAAAATTTTACTACTAACAGAGATACAAAAGTGGGTGGTAGGTATAAAAAGGTTGACCACCCCTGGTTTACAGAATAATTACCTTTCAGATTGCTGCTTGGAAAGGAAAGCAGCTGAGGCATGGCAATCCACTCTGCCGCATGCCACAGCTGAGAAGATAAAGGTAGGTAAAGCAAAGGATCAGGCGAGTGGGCTCACTTGCTCATGGGAGCGAACCAGTTCGCTCACAACTGATCTTCGGAGGTATAGGTTCACCTGAACTGGTCCAAACAGTTAGAATCCCACCCCTGGAGAAGGCCCTTCTGCTGGATTCTGTCCATTGGCATAATCAATCCAATGGGGCCCGCAGCATGCACCTCTGCTGGCATGGGTGGGACAGGCCAATCCCAGTAGGAGGAGATGGTCCTTCAAGTAGCCTGGATTCATGCCATGAAGGGCTTTATAGGTGATTACCAAACATTTGAATTGCACTCAAAAGCAGATTGACAGCCAATGCATCACGTGGAGCAGTGGTGTTACATGGGCCAAGAACAACCTGTGCTACTGCACTCTGCACCAGTTAATGGAACTTCCAGTATTCTGGTGTCTGAATATATATTGTTTATCATTAATCTTTTATCAGGACCCCTCCCTCCTTTGAAGAGTTTCTGTAATGTAATTTTAGCATAATGCTGTAAATTTATAGCCAGTCAGAATATTGCTTGAATGCATGCTTGTTACTACACTTGGAAGGGCTTCTGCATGTCAGTTTACTGATCATGGAGTACGGTAGTTAAATTCTCAGAAGTACTCTTTTTTTGGAACAACTTCCATTTAGAAGTTTTTAAAAAAACCAAACAAACTACTAGTGTAAATAAAATAATGGGTGTAGATATGTGGATTACATGTGTGGTGATGGGGGGTGGGGGGTAGAGAGGGAGGGAAGTGCCAGCAAGTTATTTTATTTTAAATCTGTAGAAGAAGAGATGTGGATTTTGTTCTCAGACCAGAAGTAGGATCTGAGCATGTGCTCCAATGAAAGCAATTTGGAGGAAGTCAGATGAAAATGGGTTGCATGTGAAAGCTTATTATGTCCAATATTGGACTAAGGTAGGTTTTTATAAAATGCCCAGAAACATCTTTCTGACATCCTGCATTACTTCTTCCTTTAAAAATTATATCTATTAACGTTTTTTTAAATGGACCTCATTCAGATAGGTCTTATAGCATTATATACTTTATTTATTTAAACTTCTTCAGGAGTATGGCAGTGGCCTCATAACTGGATGTCCAGTTCATCTCTCCAGGTGATCATCTCTGGCATTCTTCATGCAGTTCTTCTAAGGAACCAGAGAGCACTTGCCGTGGGCGGTCTTGCCCAGCATATTTAATACTTTGTATATTATCACCACAGTGGCAACAAGGAAAATTTTTCCAGCCCCATTAATACAGGTCAGAGGCATGTCATCCAATATCACATCTAATTCTGTCCAATTTTGTCCAGAAAGAGCAAACAAACTGAAACCAGGTGGTTTGGTAGAGTCATCACTAATGATCACACCTCAAGAATGTAACTTGGACCATTCCTCTTTCCAGGGGTTCACAGGTTAAACAGAGTCGATGTTAAATGAATAGCTGTTTTCCATGCTGGTCTACCAGATTTCAATCTTGTGATGGACTGTGCATTATCCTGGTGAATAGGGAGAGTCTTGTAGTTCTGCATCCTTTACCATAGCTTAGCAAGAGCTTGTTGTCTTCTAATGTGGGGCAGTATGAGGTTGCTGAGTACTGGTAACCAGTGTACTAGGAGTGGGATGCAATATGTAATGTGGGATGCAATGTAGTATTAGTGAGCAGGTCCCAGTTGATATATTATTTCTCAAATCTGGGCTATTTTAATGCAGATAAGGGAGTTTCTTTAAAGAAAAAAAATGTGTTTTCACTATTTTCTACTCTGAGTAAGCAATTCTGCCTAGCACGAGTCCTCAGAGCTTGGGGGGGTATGGTACATAAATGATAGGGTTTGTTTTTGTTTTTTTACCACAAAGAACCAGAGGCTTAAAGTGTTGCTCACCATTGGGCTATTTGCTGCGCCTAGCGACATTCCCAAAGCTTAACTGAAACTGTGGAGCTTTTATTAGTAATTAGCTTGTTGCGGCTTTAGGGCTTTGACTCAAGTGATTGTTTCTCATTGGGGGTATTAATTATGAATTACAAACCTTTAAACGCCTGTGCTCAAGAATGTGCATGTTTGCAGATATGGTTGTATTGCTGTTCAGCTCTGAGTCAGAAGCACATTGCCCTTATTGTTGTAATGAAATGTATAGAAATCATGTTTTTAATGTTAGATGCTTTTGAGTTAGAAAATGAGACAATATAGGATGAACAAGTTTTCTTTTTCCTAACAAGAACTGATAAAATAAATACAATAAATAAATAGATGATTTTAAAAATAAAATGGAGAGCATCCTTTTTTTAGAGGATGCTATTTTTGAATACAGCTTACTGAATATGCTAAACTTGAAATTAAAGGCAAAACAAGTTCCTGTCCCGGCAAAATATTTGCTTTTAATATTTAAGTATTTTATCTATGTGTCCCATGTATTCTTGAACAGTGACTTCATCAGGCTATTATCCCTGAAGGAATTTATTCAACTTGGGCAAGTGGCTTAATTAAATCCAAAACTGAATTCAAATCTTTTTTTAAGCATCTCTGGCTTAACTGGTAACTAATGACAGTTTTCTGGGAAATGAGAAGAGATAGAACAGAATTATGAGATAGGAGGCATCTGTAATCAACTATAATGAAGAATTTCTTCTAATATTATTGCAAGGGGAGGATTCCTTGAAAAACACTGATGTATGACTTGATAATTACTATTCACATAAACCCATACCTACTATTAAATTTAAATGTAGATTTACCTACCTTAACCCCTAAATTAAAAAAAAAGACCATACACCAGCATTTTACTACAGGACTGGCTTATGAAAGCTGGAATGTGATTAAGACAATTGTTGAAGAACTGCACTTTAGTTAAAAGGCTAAATTTTGTATAAATATGTATACTTTTCATGTTAGCAATATCTAAACAGGAAAGTTATCACAAATTATATATTTTAAATTGTTTTTAATTTGTACTTAGCATTTATGTAGCTATCTAGTTACAAACTATTATTACACATTTCAGAAATTAATATGACAGTACTATAAACTACAATAGTACAGCATATAGTCTATAGAAGGAGCGTCAAACTTTCCACAATATGAGATATTGCAACTTTCCCCCTTCTCTAAAATAGGGTGAGTGTGGTCAGTGCATGACACATCCAGCCTGCAGGCTGTGAATTTCACAGCCCTGGTCTATAGTGTTATACATATACCAAACATATACAGTTTACCAGTAAGTATTTACTTGTTTATATTTATTTTTCATATCAGAGTTTATTTTTATTAACTCAAATTAGAGCTTGTTTTATTTTATTAAAAATAAAGATTTTTAGGAGTTGTACTATTATAAATCCTCAAAATGTAAGTTTTGCTTACAGTATTAGTATTGACCTAACCCAACAACTAAATTCATTGTCAATAATTAACTCAATTAGCAATTTAATCTTATATAAAAAGCATGGAGGCAGTTTTGATGTTATGTTTTCATATTGCTGATTAGAAAGTGAGAATAATGAATGGTTTTATCATTCTATGTTGGATTTTGTTGGATTGAGCTTCATAAAACCTTGTAATAAAGATAGATTCTTAGCCTCAGGTTTACAGGAGTGATAATATGTCACTCTGCATGGTGTATTTCAGATTCATAAAAAGATGGTCTCCAAAAAATGGTAAAGACCACTATTGCCTCACAATGAAAACTGGAACATTTTAATATAATAGGTATATTCTGCGGTCCACTGTTGAGAGTAACATTTAGATAGTCTAAGATGGTTGCACTTAGTGTAACATTATAACATCAGGTTAAGGCACCAGGCTAGAAAGTGGGAGATTATGAGTACAAGTCCCACCTTAGTCATGAAAGCCAGCTGGGTGACTTTGAGCCATCACTCTTTCTCAGCCCAATTCACCTTGCACAGGTTGATGTGTGGAGAATAGGAAGGTATGTTGTTCACTTCCTTGAGGTACTTGAAAAAATAATAAAGAGGGGATAAAAATAAATTAAATAAATATATTTGGAACCTACATAATATTTTTGGAAAAATCAGGAAATGTGCAAAGGATGGTCATGTAGCCATATCATATATCAGTAAGGCTATAAGATTTTTTGAAGCAGTGGGACAACAGAGGGGCTCATGAGTAACCAAAATACTGTAAAATTATAATAATCCTAAAAAGCATATGTTTCTATTACATTTTGCTTAGTGGATTCTTTTAACAGCAGTGGGGAATCTCTAGAATTTTATCTTTCCTATCAAGACTCTTCAAATTGCTAAATTCTCCTGTCAGGTGATGTTCCCTCATTGCAGTCATATTCTACAAAATCCACATTCCAACCCTTCTTTGTATGCCTTTCTTTGAAGGAAAGGAAGACTGCTTGAAGTCACAAAATATGTTTGAAATGCAAAAAAAAAAGGTTTCAGCATGTTTCTCATTCATACATTTCCAGAACATGTCTATCTTTCTACAGTTGCTTATTGTTTTCTGAAAATCTGCTATATCTCCTATGCAGTTTTGGGAGTTACTTCGTTTTGGAGTAGCAGCCTAACCATGGCTAAACTTCATGTTTCTAGTGACTATTAGACAGCATGGTAAAGTGAAGTTTCAGTGAAACATTTGTTCAGCAACTGATAGTAGAACTTTGGTTTTGTTAGTTAAACTTTTTTGTAGGTAGCTTTATTTTTTAGTCATGCTTTGTTTTTATCATGGTTGAGTAAACAAGCCACAATGGACTGATTCATAAATGTTAATTTATAAACCATGATAAACCCATTAGAGCTCAGTGCAAAATAAGAACCAGTACACTCAGGTCATCTAGTTATTATCTAGAGTTTCCAGGTATTTAACTGTTGACTGCTGTTGTGGAAAAAATGATAAAACATTATCCAATATTTTTATTTGGTTCAAAGTTACAGAGTTATCATTAGAAAGACCATAGTAGACCTCAAAATACCTCACCCCTTTTTCATTTGTTCAGTTTGGTTTTTTTGACTATGGTACATTATGCTGAACAATAGCTTCCAATGAACTATGTTTGAGGTAAATTTGAGTTAATTTTTATTGGCAATCCATTCATACTCATGTAGAATAGATAAGACATAAGATCATTGTTTAATGGCAAGAATCCTACCCACAGTGGGCTTCAAAAATTGTAGCAATGGGTTTGCTGCCCTGTTGCTGGGTGGATGTGGTCATGGTGGGCGTGGCCTAGTCAGCCTCCTGCACCGTGGTGTGGGGAGGCTTTTTTATCCTCCCCAGGCTTCTGGACTTCCGGAACTTCCCGTAGGCCCGTTTTTCACCCTCCCCAAGCTCCAGAGCCTTTCCTCAAGCCTCCAGGAGGGCGAAAACTGCTTCCCCTGGGCTCTAGGGTAGCAGAAAAAGTAACGAAACTTGGACTTCTCAGGATCAGGAGAGTTTATTACGGCTGCCAGAGTTCAGAAAGCTAGTCCAAAGCTAGCATGCAATATTCTGAACTGGACTCGTCCAAAAGAATACAGAG
>JAPKID020002151.1:0-13686 GCA_026931265.2 Tropidonophis doriae | reverse complement strand
GTCTCCTGCTTGGGCAGGGGGTTGGACTAGATGACCTGCAAGGTCCCTTCCAACTCTGTTAATCTGTTAAATAAACTTTAGGAGTAGGTGGACTCAACCAAGTGTCTTGTGGCATGGCATATTTGAATGCCCAATAAGTAAATATCACCTGCCAATATGGGATATTTTCTCTCTCTCTCTTAGGCCATTTGTGCTGGATCCTGTTAACCCAACCTTCAATGTGGGTGAAAACAGCAATGCTTGGGATGAAGTAGCCCATGTGGCCAGACAAAGTCTCCTCAAGCCCCTCTTCAATGGGATAGCAGCAAAGGAGCCTTGGCTTTTTACAAACAACTGGTGAACTCAAGTAGATCTTTATTACAATCAGCAAGGTCTCCTACTGCTAGGAGAAAGCCACCGTATGAAAATGAAATTTACAGATGAAGAGCCATGGCACACATATGTATTTTACTTTCAATTTCCTCCCCTTTTCAAGAATACAATAGGAGGGCAGCTGGTGAATTAGAGGAACTGGCATAAACTGTGACATATTTTTCTACTCCACTCCCCATATCCACAAACAGATGCACACAACTTTTGTTTCTGCAACATTCCACCCCATGTTTCCAAGATAAACATAGGTTTATATTTGGTAAGATAAGAAATGGCAGGAGGAGGAAATTTAGGTTGAAAGCAACTGGCAACATTGGATGCAAATCAATAGGCCCGACTGCTTAGAGACTTCAGAAAACTCATATTTTATGTCTAAAATAAAATCAGATGAAAGAAGCCTTAAAATAGGTTTTTATGCCCCAGAGAAATAAATAATCACAGTAGGTCTCTTTTTTTGTGGTTTACATGTATGCAAAACATTCATTTGCTTTATTTTCTGAGAAGGGTTCAAACACTTTATTTTACAGAATTATTGTTCAAATTCTACAGATGAGGATGATCAAACAGAATGTGTTAATGAAATACACAATAACCATTTTTAATATGGTGGTTCCTTCATTTGCCCATTCTTTTAATTCTGTGTAGACAAATGGATCTTATTTTAATGCTAAAATAATTTGCTGTAGCACAAGGAGGACAACTATCGATCAACACTAAAAAAAAATCACCCAATTTACTTGGTATGCTGCTAGCATTTGGTGGCAATGTTGTGAACATAAGGTTATTCACAATAATATAGTAATATACATGATTCTTTTGTGTTATAGATAACCACAGTGGGTCTGACAATCAGAGTAGTCTGAACTGTGCTTGATGAACAATGTATTGTGATACAGAAACAGTGAAGACTAATCAGCTAATATTACTGCTAAATATATAGCACTGAATAATTTTGCTTGAAGGTCTTAAATTAAGCAATCTTAAAAGCAGATTAAAATTCAGGTTAAATTTTCATTGTTTCATACGAAGATAGATGCAAAACAGGAAATATGCGGAATGATTCCAAATTATTGTTTTCAATGCCAAAATACATGTGCTTTTTGTTGTTGTTGGTGGTCCGTAAAGCTGAGAACACATAAGAAGTGACTCCAGAGTGTTTTGGACGTTGCGAGAGAACAGCACCTCTCTGCTATTCTTGCAAAGCAATCCGTCTTTTTTAAGGCTTCTGTGCAATCCTGAAAATGGATGCATCTGCTTTAAGGAATTCAAATTTGAATTTCTGCAGTCCCGAACTGGTAGCTATACACTTCAGTATTGTTCTGACCCTTCTAGCATTGATTTGACATCGTGTTGATATAGCAGCCAGTCTTACCCTGCTAAGTATTTACAGAACCTGTTTCTGTATGGGAATTTTGAACAAGATGTGTAGTTATTTCAATTGTGGTTCAAAGATATTGCCTTCTTTCTCTGATTTGCAGAAGAAAATAAAATAGTCTAGCAAACAATGCAGTCATTTGATTCCTTACTCAGAGGCAACAAGCTTGATGTGTTAGTTCCCTAATTTATTTAGCAAATTAGACCAAAATTGGCTTCTTTCAACTACCTGAGTCCCCCCTCCCCCTTCCTTAGGTCAAAAGAAATTGATATAGATTTACTACAACTAAGTATATTCTAAAATTATCTCATTGGTCTCTGAGAACACGTCATTACTTTTAATATGAAAACTTTATTGTTCTCTATTTAAAAAAAAATAGTAAATTTACACAGTTTTGGTTTTTTGCATATTGCAAGGATATTATTTCTTTTTCAAATGTCTCCCCGATGAATAAACTCAATTAGAACACTGAAAGCTCTAATAAACAATACTTAACTAACTGTGCTTCTTAAAGAATTTAGAAGCCTAAATGTTATTATTACTTAAACATCTACTATAAAAAGTCCCTCGGTCTATTCTCAGATTGTATGATGTCAGTTTTAGGCATTGCCCATCTGTTGAAAGAAGGATAAACTGAAGCCTACGTCCTTTCCTTACTTCCTGGGAACTTTAGTTACAAGGAGTCCTTTTGCACTTGGGATACTTTCTTCTCATCAAGGAAGAAATCGGAGACTTTCAGCTTAGTACATTACACGGTACACTAAGTAAAGTAAACAGTTACTTCTTATTGATCTGATTAACCAAGATGCAGCCTATAATAATCCCATCTCTCAAATGTAGGCTAACGATAGCCACTGAGAGCTAGGCTCATGCGATCATCATTTGAAGAGGTAGTTGCAGAATCGCTGTACAGCTGACTCAGTGCCAGGCCAAGGATTTCCTTTTTTTCTTTGTAAAACCGCAACTCTTGCCCGGCTTTCCTTGCTTCTTCAAGCTCTCTAAGTGCCACTTGCAGCTCTTGTGATATAATGCCTGGAATTTCTTGCTCTTTCATTAGCCAGTCCAGTGCCATATGACTTCTCATCCGTTCATCTAAATTGTATTGGGAATAGTAGGAAATCACTTCCTAGGAACCACCCGCCCCAAAAAGAAAAGTTAGCAGTCAATATAGAAAATGGAACACATCCTAAAATATAGATGTTGGAGAACCAGGTAACCCATCCCACCAAAGAAATATGTAATGAACTGCAGTCCTAGTTGTCTAGGAGCTTTATGAGCAATTAAGAGGACTGTGAGCCAGTCTAGTGTAGTGATTAAAGGTACTGGGCTAGAAACTAGGAGACTGTTAGTTCTAGTCCTGCCTTAGGCATGAAGCTAGCTGGAAGATTTTGGGCCAGTCAGTCTCTCTCAGCCCTAGGACAAAGGCAATAGCAAACCACTTCTGAAAATATTCTGAGGAATACTGCAATCTCAGCCATATGACATAGGGCAGACCAAGAAAGAAAATCCACATAGGGTTAAAAATACTTTTATTAAGGTTGGCTATAATTTCAAAATCCTACAAGTCTGCACTTCCTTCAACTGTCAAAGTCATCCTTTTTTTTTACATCATGCAAGGCAACAATCTCCAAAGTCACTCCGACTTCAAGTCATCACTGACTTGAAGTCATACCCAAAAGCCTTAGATTAATGTACAGTAAGGACAGAATTATTTTCTAATGTCATAAAATTAGACATTGTACTTAAAAAATCTTAAAGCCCTTTTGATTATTGCTCTTGTATTTCCATACCTATTTGTTCACAATCTACCAGTTTGCTAGGCTTGTGTTAATAAGGGCTGCCATGGTACTTTAAAAATGGGATCTTTTATGCTACACATTTAGGTAACATTTCAGGTTTTCATCTAGATACAGTATTATTAGGATCCAGGCTCTCTCCAAGGGGGTTCCTCCTTACTACTTTACTATCAGCAAAAACTGAAGTTAGCTGTGATTGTTAACTAATTAACAAGCAGTAATTACTTACAGTAATAAAAATCAAACATGTTTATTGGACTGTATGTGATATTTCTCAGCATATGTTTAATATGAAATGAATTTTGCCTACTGAATTCTGTTTACTACCAACATAAGCCAGAACTATCTATTATTGAAATCAGAGATGTCTTGTGTTTATTTAATTTTTTAAATGTTTGGTGCTATGTATATATGTTTTACATTGTTTATACATATAGATCCTATTCATTCCATCTCAACTCTTGTCCACAATTTCTGATTATATGTTTTTGCAACATTTTTCTTGGGAGGTCTTTGCCTCCGTATTGTATTGTCAGTGATTGCTCTCCTGAGCTGTGATGCCCAGTTCATGCTCCAATGTCTTAGATGCAACACTGATTACAAACAATGGCAGTTGGAAAAGTGGTAAATTTAAACTAAACATTTTCTAGCAATGGGACTTGAAAATTGCTAGTCGGTTGAACCAGACCAACCACAATAATAATAATATATATGTGTGTTAGTATTATTGATCAGCTCATAATACTAACATATATATAAAGGCAGGAAAGGAAACAGTATGTTTTCTCCCTCAAGGGGGCCTCGTAACAGGTTGTTGTGAAACATTAGCTATACATATATATATATATGTATATATATAACATTTGTTGCTTAATATACAATAGATTCAAAATATCATCCAATAATATAGAAGTATTAAAATACCATCCATCATTGACTAACTTAACATTTTAAATTAAAAGATTTATGTGATCAGAGCATGAGCTTTCTTCCTGTTGCACGTATTTGTAGTGTGTATGTGTACAAACTTCACCCTTATATGCATTTTTGTGAGCACATAAGTGCATCTTATATTTTACTCCATGAGTTTTGAACAATGCCTATTGTTTCCTAATATATATGTTTTATGCTAATTTTTCCTTACTAAACATATTCGATACCCATTTTTCAATCGGTGAACTGCATCACTAATTCTGAAAGCATGGATTTCAACATGCTAGCATGCTGTGCTGTGTTTTTCACACAGATTTAGAAAGGATAAATGTAATAAATTCTTACTCAGGTTAAAAAATTTTCATGCACTTCTATGTACACTCGGTTTTATGAAGTGCTGTATTATACTTGGGGTTTTTTGCTATAGGAACTTCAGGATTATGGTTTATAAATACATTACTATTCAGTTCTTTTTTCAAGGATCTCAAGATGGCATACATCCTTCCTATACTTCTGCAGTATATTCAGACACCGTTTCCTTAGAATGCCTCTAATATTATCTGCTCCTGAGTGTGTAACTAATCCAAGGTCAACAATGATACTCGTATCTATGAAGATTTAAACTGAATTTGCCTGATCACAATGAGGATGGATAACATGCTGTTCTCAACATGACATCTGTTTTTACTTATTTTTGTTGCATAAGTATGTAATTCTCTTTATTGACTACCTTAGGTATTTATTATAATTGGGTATTCATTGCCATAGGAGAAGTATTTTGATTCAGATAGCAATACTGACATGAGATTACTCACTTAAGGGGAAAAAAGAATCAAAAGAGGAAACAGCATGAACACCAGCACAACTTATTTCCAAAAAATTTCTCCAGTCAGTTCATAGTCGGAAATTTTCTGTCCTCACGGTATTTATTCCACTATAATATGAAACATCCACTCTTGCCTTCCCTGCCCAATAATTATAATCATGAACAATTTATTAGTATTCCCAATAACACCCCTTGTTTTCTGAAATTAAGCAGCCTGTGGCTTGCAATACCACAGTATATAAGACAAATACTAATATTGTTAGTCACTTATTTCCTTTCCTTTCCCTGCAGACATAGTCAAGTCTGTCAATCATCTCTCTCTCTCTCTCTCTCTCTCTCTCTCTCTCTCTCTCTCTCTCTCTCTATCTCTCTCTCTCTCTCTCTCTCTCTCCTTCTCTTAAGAAGTAACATGAACAACATGTGTCAGAGGTTTTCATCAGTGTTGGGTTGCTTCCGGTTTGACCCAGATCGGCCAAACCGGTTGTAGCGGCGGCGGGAGGTATGCACAGAAGCATTGTGCGAGTGCGTGCAGGAGCGCGCTCGAACCAGTAGTAACAAATGGCAACCCACCACTGGTTTTCATTCTAAAAGTTAAATGTTCCATAATTAGGTGGTCCTATTTTTAGCACGCATACACATAATCCTCAATTTATCATCGCAACTGAGCCCTACATTTATCTTGCTTAGTGAGACAGTTAAATGAATTTTGTTCCATTTTACAACCTTTCTTGCCACAGTTATTAAGTGAATCACTGCAGTTGTTCATGTAATAACTAACATGGTTCTTAGGTGAATCTGACTTCCCAGATTTATTTTGCTTTTCAAAAGGTCACAAAGGGGGATCACATGATCCCGGGACACTGCAACCGTGGTAACTATAAACAAATTGTCACACATCCTAATTGACCATGGGGATGCTGAAAACAGTTGTATGAAAAACGGTCATAAGTAACTTTTTCATGCCATTTTAACTTTGAACGGTGACTAAATGAATTGTTGTAAGTTGAGGACTATCTGCAATATGTAACAGCCCCCCGCGGGTCAGACAACATACCAGATGACAATCCAAACTGAATCATACTTTTAGAGGTGAACGCCTAGTAGATGAAAGGCCGTTTGTAATTGAACTGTATATACATATTACACACCCACACTGAGTTCCATTCCCTACCTCTGTGATCTAGCACAGTGATCCCCAACCTCTGGGCCATGATCCACTACTAGGTCATAGCCTGTTTGGAAACAGGCTGTGCAGGCAGTGGACAGGCCCATGCGCATGAAGCTCCCTTTGTGTGAGTGGCATGTGCGTGTTGCTCTCACAAATATGTGTGTGCCTGCTACTTGTAGGTTCTTCTTCCCCTGCCAAAGCCAAAAAGGTTGGGGACTGCTGATCTATGGGATGCTTCTTATCTGTCCTATAATGTTTTGCCAAACCATCAGATGCCACTTACCTTTTAATCATGTTTAAATAAATTCACAGGTACATCTTACTGACATCTAACTTCAAGGTTTAATCAAAATCAATTTGGTGAGCAACCTCTTTGCTAGGAAAACAAACTATTACTATGGAGGGTCGCAGGTGGCATAAAATAAATAAAACAACTTTAGCAAAAATGGAAAGGCTCAAGTACTGTGGCATTTTAAAAATAATGATTACTGCTAAAGGAGAAAAAAAGAATGATCTAGGTCAAATTGTTATTTTGCCTCGAGTTGCATTTTGACATATTAAAGTGTGGAAATGGAAAAAAAAAAGTTACATCATCTTCTGCTTGAATCGGAAATTTTTCTTATGAACAGATTTTATAATGCCCATGAATTGCAGAGTCATTCCACACTGAAGTCTAGAAGAACTACTGAAAACTTAAGGAATTAAATTACCTACTGAACAAAAAACAGTAGCAGTTTTCTCTTGTTTTTAACATACATTTAAAAAATCTGTCCAAATATGGTTCAGTGAACTGCATAAAATAATCCATCCAGTATTATGTACCCTGACTGGAAACAGGACAATTGCCCAGTTCTGGCAACTTCTCTGACACTCATGATAGAACACATAGTTAAACAACTATACTATTCAACACTTAGATAAGGCTGATGTCCATAGTTCTTACAAAAGTACCATTGCCTCTATGTGTGACACAAAGAATGGGACACTGATGCAGGGACAAAATTGGAGTAGGCAGGACTGACATGTTCAACCTACTTTTTGGAGAGGAGTGTGATTAAGATTTTTTGAATTTAAATAAAGTACGGGTTCTAAGCCTACTGAAGATTTAGTGTACCTATTTTGCTTTTGGGTTGAGTAAATAACCCATCGGAAATCACACTGGTGAATTACAGAACCACAATCTAGGAGTGGCCCCGAAGAATACAAAAATGAGGTTACACACAGAACAGGAGCATCCACAGGAGGAGGAGGGCCCTGGTAATGTAATTCCTTTGGGATGTATCCTGTGCCCACAACTAATATTATGAAAGTACATTTTCATCTCTCAATTAACATGCACATTCAGGATGCCTTTGCAATGGGTGATAATTTGGAAAACTGGATAATATTGCCCACTCCTTTTCACAAAGTTCATTTTTTTAGTCCCTCTGTGGACATCTCTCACACCATATAGTCTAAAGACTGCAGACTATTCATTCCTGATTTAGAAAGTGAACATACAATGTTTGGATCCAGCTTGCCACGTGTACTCAACCAAGCAGCTTGTGATACTCGTGGCCTGTTTCTCAATCCGCATATGATTCTTCTTTCTTTGGTTTTTCAAGTTTCCTTTTTTACAACTTCTCCTGAGTGGAAATTGTTCCACAGTTCTGATTATGATGGACTTTTATTAACAGGTTTGGCGAAATGGAAAAAAAAAGTAATTTGAGAGGTGTCACGTCAGCTCGGAAATACTGAATAAAGATCATCTTTTATCAGAAAAATCATAAGTGATAGTTTTTGGCTCTAATGCTTCATGCTATTCCAACAATTAGTTCAGTGATTTTTCTTTAGAAGTAATTCAAGATTGATATCCCTGATTAATCTTTCATCTTGGTAAAAACGGAGAAAGAGATTTGGCTACAACTTTCTCATTGCCATTGGATTTCACAGGAATAGCAAGAGAAGAAAAAAGGCGGCATCTTACCTTTTCTGCATCTTGTTCAAAAAGTCGAAGTTGAAAGCACTGGTCGAGTTTCAGCTTACGGACATGCCACATCTGATGCAAGTGCTGTCGTGTTGAATGCAGCTTATCTAAAAGGCTGGTAATCTTTGGCACAAGACTTTGGAAATCTGCACTGCCAGGAATGCAGTTCCTACCAGAGAAACCATCACTGCATCTTATGCATTGTAATAAGCGTTGACCTTCACGGTCCAATTCTTCCACTGGAGCTTTGATTACTTTTTTCTTGAGCTGGGTATGTTCGTCTATTAGTCTTCTTGAACCCTCAACATCCACTGGAAATTCTTTCCTAGCCAGCATTTCCTGAAGGTCCTCCAGCCTGGATAATAAATGGATGGCACTATTGAAAAATTCTTCCAAGGAAACTCTCAACTCTATCCATTCATCGTGATTGTAATCCAGAGTTCCTTCAAACTCTTCTGTTAGTTGGGAGGGATCAACCAGTTTTGTTAAACCTTCAACGGAGACCATGCTTGTCTAAGGAGTTAAAAAAAAAGAGTGTGATTTAGTTTTAAAGTTATACAGCAATCCTGTAACAATTAAGTATACCATTAACTATTCATCAGACAGTTTGTTACTATTACCAGAAAGACCAGTTGGCTCTTGAAAAAGCACCTTTGGGACAACCATGATCTGGATGACTGAGAACCTCCATAGGTATTTATCAGACACGATAGATGGAGAAGGAGTAAGTAGGAAAAATGCTTAACAGCCAGATAGGAATACACCCTATTCCAATATGGTTGTGAATTGTCTTTGTCTTGGCTCTCAGGGGGAAAGAAAGAAATCGACATTGCGAGAAAAAGAACTCATGATGATTGGGGTGGCATCATCGGTGTTACTAGAAATCAGCAAGAAATGAAGCATCACTTCTGTCCTGCATAAATTCCTTTGGGATGGATCTTATGCCCACAACTAATATTATGAAAGTACATTTTCACTTCTCCATCAATATACACATTCAGGGTGCCTTCACAATGGATGATAATTTGAAAAACTAGATAACTGGAAAAGGAGTACATAGCCCTTTTCACAAAATCCACACACTAGGTACTACTTGTTATGAAAGCAGTGCATATACAGTATATATGTATATACATTTTCAGCAGGAGTGTTCAACCTAAAGGCTTAAAACTTCATGTGGCCTCCTAAACTTTTGACACAGACCAAAGAGTCTCTCCAAAGTTTGTCACCAACTGTAATTTTAATTGACAGATGGAAAACTGATTACTATATGTACAATAACATATTCATTGTGCTTAATCATTATAAATTAATTTATATCCCCCCTCCCCCAGGTACATAGACACTTTTCAAAATACAGCCCTCAGTCTGCCCCTTAAAGCAAGTTCTTGTCCTCCAAAATGATGTTTTAGAGCAAGGGTTCCCAAACTTGGCAACTTGAAGACTTGTGGACTTCAACTCCCAGAATTCTCCAGCCATCTCTGCTGGAGTTGAAATCCACAAGTCTTCAAGTTGCCAAGTTTGGGAACCCCTGTTTTAGAGTCATGGCACACGTGGTCAGCTGATTTTCGGCCTTGATTTTCAGCAGTTTTTTGTCCTCTGGAGGTTCAGGAAAGCCTCCTGAAGGTGAAAAACAGACTTACTGGGCCCATTGGAAGTTGGAAAATGGGCTGTTTCCGGCCTCCGGAGGGCCTCTGGGAGGGGATCGTTTTTGCCCTCCCCAGGCTACAAGAAAGTTGTGCATGCATGCGCGGGGCAGCAGGGTGAGGTGTCACGCATGCATGCACAGGGGGCTTGGCATGGGGGAATTAAATTATGGGGGTGGGCACCCAAGTGTGTGCAATGGTGTGCAAGTGCACACTTTTGGCACCCGAGGCAAAAAAGGGTTACCATCCCTGTTTTAGAGGCTATATTTAGAGATTATCTGGCCCCTTTTCAGTCAAGCTATTTTATCTTGGAGAAGTATTAAGACTGCTCTGGTTGTCTTGAGGGATGCTGCTGCAAAGTAGATGCAATTTAGGACTACAGTTTTATAATGGCTCTAGTCCTTACTGTTATGCTGCATCTAGAAAGTAACCTTGTTTCCTGCATGGTTGCCTTTTTGCCTTCCATGCTGTTCTGTATCTACAGTCTATGAAACTGAAACTGGGGGAATTCAATACAAACTTTGACCTCCCAATCATATTGCTCCTTATTATCCAACTTCAAAAGGCAATCACTATCTTGAACATTGCTTAAATTTGATAAAGTCCTGGATGAGGAAGAATGTACTGAGATTAAATCCAGACAAAATGATTACTTTTTGATAAATAAGAAATTAGACTTTGAGATGGAGATTTAGACTATTTTGGTTGGCTTGCAATCCTCACGAAAGGAATAATTTCCAACTTGAAAATACCCCTTGACCCTCATCTGTCACTGAATTCATGATGGCTGTGACATGGTGCACATTTATGCAGTTAGGACTACTACATCAATTATTGTAGTACATCATCCATTTTTGAGATGGTCAGACTTGGCAACAGTTATCTATGCCTTGGTTACATTTCATCTTGATCTTTGCAGTGCACTCTAGACAGTGTGATCTATGCTGAGCTACCCTTGAAGAGATTGCAGAAATTGGAACTAATACAAAATGTGTCAGTTGAATGCTATACAGAACAAAATATATGAATTATCTGATTCCTCCACTGAAAGAATTACACTTACAGCCAGTGATTTAGTGGGTACAATTTGGAGCGTTACTTTCATCCCTTAACGCCTTGAAAAGTTTAGGATTTTACAATATCAGGAGCCATCTGGGAGCCATGGTGATTCAATGGTTAGAATGCAATATTGCAGGCAGATTCATAGTCAGAAGTTCAGCTCTGACCAGTTCAAGGTTGACTCATCCTTCCAAGGTTAATAAAATCCAAGGCCATATTGTTAGGGGCAAAATGCTGACTCTGTCACAATGGTGACACAATGGTGCCCACACATGCCTGCCCGACATGTGGTAGAACATTTCATGCTTGTATAGGCCTTACCAGCCACCTGCAGACACACTGTGTACAGCCCACAACCTGATAGATGTCAAGGTCCTCTTCAAACATGATGGACAAACATCATCATCATGCTGACTCTGTAAACTGGTTAGAGTGCTGTAAAGCACTATGTGGTATGTGTCTAAGTGCTATTGCTAAACTGTAATTCATAGCTTCTAATACACTGAATATAACTCTTGCCTTTGATCCTTAAGCCTTCTGGTATGAATACTCTCTTAACTGGATGACTGATATAATATCGAAGACTCACAACTTGAAATAGATAGTTATCAACAGACATCAAATATTTCTCATTATTCTTCTCCCACTGGAATCTTATTTCTCAGTTCTTGAGTAGGAAGTCCATTCCACTGTCTATAGTCTATAGTCCATTGACCATAGCTCTGCATACTTTCAGTTCTTTCTTTGTTGGAATACTTGTTTAAAAGTTAGCTTACCTTGATACATCTGCTAAGTACCTTTTCTGGTAGATATTAGATTATTTTTTCTTTCTCTCTTCAACCATTTTATTTCCCAGATCTTTCAGGTTCTTGTGCTGTGGTTTTCTTACCATAAATTCTTATTGTTGATATTTTTTTTAGCTTAGGTGGTATATAACTGATGGTTTTATCCAGACTGTGCAAAGTTTTGATAGGATGTTTTACTTCAACAATGCCTTAAGCAAAGATTCTACAAAGTTGCTTCTTGAAGCAGTGCAATGCCTCATGTCTAAAAAGTGAAAGGTCAACCAATTTTGAAATTGTAGCATTATGATGATGCTTTTTTCATATCCTACCTGGGACATTAACAACTCTGCAAAAATACATTTTCTGTTTCATTGGAAAAATCAGTGTATGTATTTATGTATGTATGTATGTATGTATGTATGTATGTATGTATGTATGTATGTATGTAGGGTTCCAATTCCCGATAGTCTCTGGACAGCATACAAAACTTGAAAAAAAAGGCCATGAAAACAGCTAAACAGTTATTTAAGATATATTTCTGCACTGTTTTTACTTATATTGAGTCAGTAGATGGCACAGTACTGTATTTCAAAATGCACCACAAGCAGAGTGCTTTATATAAACAGTTAATTCTTTACATTTAAATTCTAATTAAATTTAAGATAGGACATGTCAATGAAAGCTGAAAATTTCTCGATTGTTTTTTAAATCTGTTTAAAATATTCTTCTCCTGCCATAATTGGCCTTTTTAACATGAAGATAGGAAAGGAGGCCTCTTTGTTTAAAGCATTCTGCAGATACATTTATTATTCAGATAGATTCTCCCTGGGGAATTCGAGATGAATAGGAATACATTATCAAACTTCATCAGAAAGGAAGAAAAGATGTGCAAGGACAAGGTAACATCCTATCAGCTGTCATATTTCTTTCCAGTTCAAATGCAACCAATCAAAACACAGCCTGCTCATTCAGTCTTTTCAGGAGGAAAGAAAAGTAATTTGTAAAAAGCCTGAATTAATGACAAGGAGGCTTGTTGGGTCATCTCCAGTGTTAACAGGAAACTCCAGAAATCTGCATTTGTCAGTCACACATCAACCCTGCTCTTTTTTTTTTTGCTTACCAACAACTTGTGATTGACAGGCCCTGAAGGGAAAATAGGAGCATAAACCTGGCTATTACTGGGGTTCTTCAAGAGAGTAGGTTTTTTTCTGCAGAAGCAGCTGTCAGAGTAACATACTTCCTGTTTATAATCCTTCCTCTTTGCCTAAGGGCAGTATCTTTCTTTCAAGTTGACATTGGCAGGTATCAGTGGACTTTTCAATGACTTGTAGCTGCTAAATTGTATAGCTTGAATTTCCACTGACTGCCATTAAAGATCTATGCCTATATATTTTGCTCAGTCTACATAACTGTTAAGCCACCATCATGCAAGTGTATTGTTATGGATAGAATGTTCATTTGGGCAATTATTTATATTGTTTTCTTTTAGAATGAGAAAGAAGAGTTGCATGATTTGCAACCAGGTTGGCATGCTTTTTTGTGGTATGGTAAAAGTAAGGTACCTGGCTATTTTTCAAAGACATTATATAAGGAATGGATTGTTAACAATATGGGAAAGAGTGAAATGGAAACACTATTTAGAAATACCAATGTGGCTTTCAACAATGGAAGCACTGACACATGAACAGCCCATTTTCCAAATTCCAGTGAGCCTGGTAAATCTGTTTTTCACTCTCTGGAGGCTTCAGGAGGCTTTCCTG
>JAPKID020002150.1:1836-13687 GCA_026931265.2 Tropidonophis doriae | reverse complement strand
GAAGCCAGTGCAGCTCGCGCAGGAGAGGTGTTACATGGGAGTGTCTAGGTGCTCCCATTACTACCCGCGCGGCTGCAATACCAATATCAATACAGAATATTAAAATAATAAGCATCCTGAACAAAACATAAAATGGCAATGAGTAAATCAATATCATATTATTAGTTCACCTAATTTCTCAACCTCCAAACCAGGAAAGCAGACAAATCTTAAGAGCTTTCCAAATGGGTAGCAGATCCAAGACAAAACTGACCTTGAGTGGCAGGTGTCATTTCATTACTGAGTCTTACAAGATGGGATTTCCTAATTGACAGGAGCTGGAGCATTACCTTCCTGCCATACCTGATCTTGAGACCATTGGAGAGTGAGATTTCCTCAAACCTGCCCTTGATGCCATGAAGGGCTTAAACTGACCTGCACAGATATTTAAAGCCACAATTGTTCACCAGGTAAATGTATTTGTATCTGTCACAGCAATCCAGGTAGTTTGATCCCATATCTAGGCAGCAAGAAAATAACCTGAACATATTGAAGTAGAGCTTGGTCATTTGTACATAGAAAAAGAGCTATATGTGATCAGTTCAAATCCACACCTTGCTATTGAGACTTACTAAATAACAAATATCCTGTCAAGTGCCAGGGAGATCCAGACAAATGACAATAAAGATTTATTGCAAGCTTAAGCTCTCTACCAGAATCTGAACTACTAACCGTTAAAGCAATTTGGTGGTAAATAAGGAATTCACAATGGGCTGGACTTAGGTCTCTTGTGGCAATGAAGGCCACATCTCATGTGTGGCAGGCAATTTAGGTTTACATCAATTCAGTCTGGAAAAGCCTACAAATTCTAGCATGCTGTGGTACCATATTGGTAAGGAAAAAGCTTTTTGGGCTTCACAACCCAACCTATTTGCTGATAGCTCCATAAATAGCTTCTCCCTTTCAACACTAAACCCTAGATTCACGGGACTTGTTGATAGGCCATTAAGTGAATTGAAAACATGTTCATTTCTCTAACATGTGTAGAACAATAAGCAATTTCTCTGCTGAGGAATAACAATAGCACTTACACATATATCATCCCATAGTGCTTTACAGCACTGTCTGAGCAGTTTACAAATGTCAGCACATTGCCCCCAATAATCTAGGTCTTCATTTTACTGACCTCAGAAGGATGGAAGGCTGAGTCAACCTTGAACATATCAGGATCACACTCCAGGCTGTGGGCAGAGTTAGCCTGCAATACCGCATTCTAACCACTGCACCACCAGCACTTCCAAAATAAATAGAATTATCCATTTCTGAACTTCTGAATAATGCATACAGGTAATTCTCAGCAGTGGTAATTGGAACTGGAATTTCCATTGTTAAGCAATGCCATTATAAATTACAACATCACGTTATTGCATTGCTTAGCAATGGAAATCCCAGCAGTCCCTATTGCCATTGGTAATTGAATCCCACTAGTCATTAGGTGAGGATGCACCCCGATCCAAGCCATTCTCAGCTTGGTGTCTCCCAGCCCCAGGCTTCAGTAAAGTAAGGGACTACCTCCTCTTGAATTCCCCTCAACTACCTGTTTCCCCACTCAACTTGGAAAGGATAGGAGGAAAGGATGCCCCTTTGGTCCCCTTACACAGTAGCACTCATCAGCTATGGTACCAGTATTGGTACTGTTGCTGAAATAAAGCCCGAGGGCAGTCTCAGCCAGCCACTCCCCAAGCCCAAGTCCCAGGTCACAGCCACAGATTCCAGTGCCACAGTACAATGTCCCAGCTGCTTCCGCCATCCTGTGCTTCAGTGGTCCTGCTGCACCAGTGCTGGATTCCTACCAGTTCGGACCAGTTCGTCTGAAACCGCCCCCGAACTGATTCTCCCATCTTATATTTTGCTACTCCGTAAGTGCAGAAGCAGTTTTATAGTATTACACATCCATGCACAGCATGCATCAAGTGCATGCAAAGCACACACACGCTGCGCAACTACAAGTGAACCAGCAGTAGCGGCTGCCAGAACCTACCCCTGTGCTGCACCCAGCTGATCTTGTTAGAATATTCATGACTGGGAGAGACATGGTAACAAGGTCAGCCAATGAATAAGCATAGCAACTAAATCAGCCAATGGGAGCTTAAACAGATCTGAGTCTGTGCTGAGAATCAAAGCTAAACTACTATGTCTGCTCTGAACTCTGAACTGAAAACTCCTCTCTGCTGTTCTGCTGCCTGTGTTTGCTTGCAATTACTACTACGTTGGAGAAAACCTCTATTGGTATTTATCTTCATGCGTTAATTTGAATATAAAGAAGTTAAGGAATCCAGCTGAATTGGTTATCTATGTGTGCTTTCTGGAAGTGATTTTCTGCAACAAACTCTAAACTCAAAACTCTAACGTTGTCTCCCTCCACTGTGTGCCCAGGGTAGCCTTATATGAGGCATCTGCTGGATATCTCAGGCCCTCTTCCCAAGGTCACACTGACCTTTCTTCAAATTATGGGCAGTTTTATTGTGATGCTTCAGAAAGCCTCAGCAACCATTTATACACTGATATAAACCATTATACACAATAGACTTTCTCCAAGTCACTCTTGCGCACTTTTCAAGGCCTATTCAAACAAACATCTACTGCACACTCGCCAAACTCTGCAGCACCTTCCCTCCGTCCCATCTTCCTATCAATTTTGCCCACCATCACAAATGTTGTCAATTTTTTTTTCTTTTAAAAAATGCATGATCATGTCCCCCTGGACACATCATCACACACACCAATTTAGAAACCCTTGATTTAAAGCTACTAAATTTGGCCTGCAAAATATGGATGATCGTTAGGTGGAAACAAGGAGTCTTATATTCCTTTTTGATGCCATCTGTTAATCATATGAATTGTTGGAGCCCAGATTTGTTACCCTGATTTACCAGGAGAAGGTGACTGCCAAATATGTGATAGGACTCATTATCAGTTTATAACGAAAATATTGAGAACTAGGTACCATGCTTACTAATCAGATATTTTGAATTATTGTAATTAATTAACTTAAATTTATCAGCTGCCTAATTCCACTAGACGCTGGAGATTGGAGGGGCAGGGAGAATAAAGGTAAAGGTTCCCCTTGCACATATGTGCTAGTTGATCCCGACTCTAGGGGGTGATGCTCATCACTGTTTCAAACTGAGCGATATCCAGAGATATCTCCATGGTCATGTGGCCAGTAAGACTAGACACCGAAGGCGCACAGAACACTGTTACCTCCCCACCAAAGGTGGTTCCTATTTTTCTACTTGCATTTTTACATGCTTTTGAGCTGCTAGGTTTGCAGAAGAAACGGGAGCTGACTCTGTTACGTGGTGCTAGGGATCAAACCACCAAACTACCAACCTTTCTGATTGACAAGCTCAGCATCTTAGCCACTGAGCCACCAAGCATAGAATCAACTATATACAATACACACCTCAAAATCAAAGTATTTAAACCTTCAGATAATACAGTGATTGAGGAAGGGAAGTCTTCTTAAAAATCAAAATAGCACAGAGTAAGAAGTTATAGGGCCCCAGTTGTTAGTGGGTTCTGGTAGATAGGATATATTTGGATGCACAGGATTTTCTCCTCATTGTTTTTTTTATTTAATTGTAAGACGCCCAGAGTCAATATGCAGTCAGGCACTCTCTAATTCTAATAAACAATAGATAAATGGAGCCTTTTATTGCACAAAACTTACAGAAGTATAGCATATAGGTTCAATTAACTAAAGTTGAAACACCCACAGAAGAAGAAACAATTACAAAATATTAGACTGTGCAGAAATGGACAGACTGAAGATAAAAGAAAAAGAAGACAGAATATTTTCAAACTTGAGATTTGTTTTATCAATGGCTGGATAATAGAGATAGAAACTAAGAGTTTAATGTTATGTAAACAAATTGACTCAGATAGTACACTATTCACTAAGCACTTACTGTATATAAAGAGAAAATATATAAATAAAATGTTTTTAAAAAGAAACTAAAATTGAATAAATTTAAAGGCTGCTTTAAGCTTAGAAGAGTATTGAAGATACTCCCACCTGGACTGGTGGCAAAACAAACAATCCCCTCTGAATGAATTATGTAGCTGTGGCTAATTTGCAATTTTTATCAGATGGCTTCAGTTTAGCCCCCAAAGCCTCTGCAGAGGATCAGAAGCTGCTCTTACTGCATGTGTAGAATATTCTAAATCCAGGAGTGCTTATCTCAAAGCAAACACTTAGAATTTACTATTAAATATAGTTTCCTTACATATCACAAGCTGCTTTTGAGGTAATCTGATCCTATACAGAACTTTTTTAAAACACCAGTATTACAGATTCCATTTCATTTTTGCTCATTAAGTACTCAACCCCCTTAGTGTGCCGAAACCCCTTAATGTGAGTCTAAGGCACTTCTGCTGATATATATACCTAAATATTGGTTTTTGTCTGCCAATTTTAAGTTTTCCACAATTCTCAAAGGTCTGGGAAACCTGTGACATAAAGTTATGTGAATGGAGCCACCATTTTGCAGGGAGCGGGGGTTGGAGAATTCCACATGCAATCCAAGTTCTTGACATAAAAATGTCTGATTCGAAACTAAAGGCACAATATTTACTACCAAGACTAATAACACCTTATTACAAAAAGTACATACATTTTAAAGCTTCTGATGGCATGAATAAGAAAGGCATCGACAAGATTTCACATTAAAATTCTAGAGACAGGCATTGATCATAAAGCTAATTAATTTATAAAGTTACACAAAGTAAAAATAATATAGTTCTGAAGCCTTCAGAAAGTCTTCCCGACACATTTTCCTTAATTAACTTTATCACATGTAGGCATAGTTGTTTTTTGTATCTGATTTTTTTTTATATAGAGTTTTTCTTGATATTAAATAACCCTCTTAAAATCTAATGTTTAAAATGATACACACTAACCATTCATACTTGTGGAGATACTGCCAATTATCCAATATTTATTTAAGAATATTGTTTGGCAATGTCATTTACTGCTTGATTATTAAAACACAACAATAATGGAAAGGAATACTTCGATAATTCTAAAGTTGTGCAACTCTGCATATTCACTGTTTTAAACCTTTGCCCTTTCTATTTCTGTGGGTATGTGTGAAATGTTAATAGCTGTGTTAAAGAAAGGATTATGATGAAAAAAGCTGGAATAAGTAGCTTTAAAGCACAGGCAGACTGTTCCTCCCCTGATAAAACCTAATATATTATTAGAGAATTTGGTGGTGGGGGGAAAACAATCCATTTTCTATTTATAAAAGATTCTTTCAATAGTTCAATAGTTTGTTACATGTTAGGTATTAGAAGATTATTCACCAATAAAACAATATACTACAACATGTCATTATTAAAGGCTGCCAATTATATGAGGCATGACTGCTTTGTTTTTCTATTATAATTATTTTTGCTAATGTGGATATTTGTTTCTTCTTCCATGCAGAACTATATTTGTATACTTATTACTCTGTGTTTCATATCACTGGATTATATGATTATGGTTACATAGGAATAAGTACCGTAGAGTTGAATTCTGTTTACACTTAAAAGGACTTGGAGATATATAACTACCCTACAGTATGCGTTGCTAATTCAGCTATCTAAAGGTAAAGCCAATTGATTTAAGTGGAGGAAGCCCTTAGCACGCACAGAACTGCACCTTGAATCATTTACACTAATATAAATATATTCCATTTAAATAGGACATTGGTTTTAACCTGACCCTTTGTCCTTCAGTTTCCTTTTTTGAGGGGATGGTGGTGCTCTCTGGTGGTTGCTTTTATAACTATTGCTAATAAGATTAGTGGAATTAAGGATATGGGCTTGGATATCATAAATAGAAACACTGCATTCCTGCTTCTTGACCATAAGGAGACACGAAAATGAGTGGTAAGAGCCAGGTATGTGTAAAGACATCGCAGGAGCCAAACAGATAAAGATAACATCTCCCAAAGTCCCATTCTAGTTCAGAAACTGCACTCGTTGGCTCTTTTTAAAAAATAAAATCCTTCACTAGAGAGCTTATTAAGTTACTGTTTTCTGAGTTATTTGACCATTAAGTACCATTTTGAAATGAGAGAAAGGTCTCAGCCCCAATAGCATTTGTGGTGGTTGTAGCCATGGAAGATGTTTACATTCTGCAATATGCTATTCTGCAACAATGTTATTTCCAATAGTCTCCCAGAAATTTAATACACCCAGAGTTATTAAGGCATGATGTAAATAAATAAAACCAAAATATGGCAGCCTCCCATAAGACTTGCTAGTTTTTCAACCTTACTAAATTAATGTATATTTATATAAATATATTGTTCAAAATGGAGAATTCATCAAGATGTATTTGCTTCTTCTGAGTTCTGATAGAACTTTTATCATAACCAAAACTAGGTTGATCAACGTCCATCTAAAATATTTGCTGGTAAAAATATAGCTCTAATTTCTGCCACATTTCTTTTCTCCCCCTTCTTGTTTTTTTTTTAGCTGATAACAAACCACAGAAGTCTGCAATATTTTGTACATACAAAATTATACATAATTTGTATAATTATGATCACAAATTTATTCCCACATTTTTAATATAGATTTGTAAAATCTACCATTCTGGACAATTCTAGAATATATTGTTTCTTTTTAAGATTGTGCCAATCATAGCATTCTGAGGGTGCTCCCTTGCTTTCTGGAAGGTTTGTTTGTTTGTTACATTTCTAAACTGCCCAACTCCCTCAAAGAAGGACTTCCTTAATCTCCATACCTCCTACATCACCTTACTTGAATACTTGGATGTTTGTGGACTAAAAGAAAAATAGAAAGGTCAAGGGTTTTCCAGTACATTCTGTTTATAGAATGATATGTTTTACATACACATGCATTTTAATTGTTTTACAGTAATTAATGATGTCATTTAGGTAAATTAGCCAGGCACATACACACAGTGTCATAGCACCATTTCTGTACTTTTTTATTAATGAAAACTGAATAATTACTTGCAGACAATTTAAGTTTAAGAATTTAAATTACTTAAATTCTTAATTCTCCTTAAAGGATTACAGGCTTTACACAAACAGAAAGCTCAGTTCATGTAGTTCACATCGTATCTAGTTTGACCCTGAGCATCTATTTTGTTTTTTGACAGCTATATTTTCACAAATTGTTGCTTTAGATTTTAGACTCATGTGTGCCTCTAATTAAGCATATTCATTCTTCTCAAATGTTATGTCCCAGTTGCTGTAATATCACAACATATTTATCCATTGTTTACTGAACTGTAGTTTACTAAATTAATCTAGTTGTCTAACTTCACACAACACACATGAACTATTAACTAACCCATCTGTCATGTGAAGCCAGGCTATACATAATCCTATTTTTGTTTGAATTATGCTGCAGTTCAACCTATTCAAACATTGTTTTTGCAAGCTGAAGTTATTTGGGGTGACTCTGCAATTCAACTGAATCAAAGTTCAGTAGAATGATTTTGTCTGCTACAACAAAGCTAAATCGTTCTAATTTAGAAAATGTAAGTATCAGTCAATACAATCAGTACTAACTAGACTAATTTAGTAAAGGTCCCAAAAGTGTTTTTTTCCTCTAAAAAGACAATTGCATTCCCTTGTTTTTTTTTCCTTTGAAAATGTTTCATTTCTCATCCAAGAAGCTTCTTCAGTTCTTGAACTGAAAAAGCTTCATGGATGATAAGCAAAACATTTTCAAAGGAAGCAACCAAGACAGCCCATTTGCTTTTTGAAGAGAAAAAAAAGCACCTTTGAGACCATCATGACCTGGCTGATTGAAAATCTTCATAGGAATTTAATAAGTGTCAATTATAAAAATTAGATATAAAGCTACCTACAACATTTGTATGCTATCCCATGGAAGAGATACTTAGAAAATATGTATGTATGTTTTCACAGTATGTATTCTGTGATACTTCAAATCAAACTCATTTTACTATTATTTTCTTAAACTGTATAGAACAAGTCAGCCCCTTCCTTTGTTGAAGAGACAGATTTGAGCTAAAGATATGATTGATATAATTTTGTAGTCACTAAATCTTAAAATTTAACATTGTAAATCAATTATCTTGGGTCACATGCTCTTCTAAAAATTAAAGGAAACCCTGTTGCACTTTCAATGTAATATATATGTTAATAAATTTGATTTTCCCACTGCAAACATTCTTGAATTTGAATCTGAATGTAAATGAAATGAATGTTAATGAAGCTGAAATGTCTTGGAATTGAAAATTTCATTGTTCCCTTACAATGACAGGAGACATTTAATAACCAGGAGATAATGGTTTCCTCCATTCATCAACAATTAAACAGGTGGTTAGAAAAGGGGGGAAAAGATTGCTCTCGTTGCTAAGCAGTGATTCACCATTTGTGCTACATTCATTCATGTTTGATGTATGTATTCAATAGATAAAGAGACACTTTACATAGATCGATCTAATTTGGATTCTTTGTTATTTTACTATCATTCATGTCACAGAATGTAGGCCCTTACTAATGTTTTATACATAAATCTGACCTAGCAGGCTTTCCACATGGAGACATTGGTCCTTTAGAGCAGAAATCTGGGACCTTGGGAGCTATGGGCTCTCAGGCTCATTTTGAAAGTCCTTTGCAAGAGACCAAGGCAGCTCTCTAGTAAAAAATGCTCTGTCACTTCCTAACCAGCTTGCTCTCTGGCAGGAGAGAGATAAAAGGTGTTCAGAAAAGAAAACAGAGAAAAATGGCCATTCTCATTTAATGTTGGCTTTATAACTACATACAAACACCACAAGCGTGCAATAATGTAACTATCAACAGATTATTCTTTTATGGCCCTCAATAAAATAAGGTTGCTAGTCTGAGCTTTAACCAAAATGCAGAGCCTCCTGAAACAAATAGTCTCTGCAGAGAAGGTACTCTCTAATTTATAAAGATTGCTTCCAGCTGCCAATATGCCCTTTGATTGCCTCACCTGAATCAGATGGAAAAGGATAATTAGCATACCAAAGGCATGTCCTTGCAAACTTCTGGAGTCTGGACTATCTCCAGGTATTTAAATCTCATGGGAGACAAATTAGCCATTAAAATCCCACAGAATGAGCCCTGTGGGTTATAAGTAATTTTCCACTAGCCTAGGGGTGCTTAGTTTTCCCTGAGTAAAGAGCCACATTTGATCTTTGAGTGGCATGCCAGGGGTTGGATTCTATGAAAAAATTGGAAGTGGTATGACAAGCATTTAATTTATATCAAAATGTACAACTTGGCATCAGAATTTGGAGTTCTCTAGGGGCCACACTTAGGAGGAATCACTAAGGTACAAAATCAAATTCCTAAACAGACATCTAAAGAACTACTATGACAGGCACAAGCAAGTTAGGATATTCCATGTTTTGAATCATCTTCTGCCATTATTCCAGTTGGTTAGAATCAATAGGAGTGAAAATGTAAGACATTTCATCCAGGAATTTTTAAAATTGTATAGCAAAACCGTGTTAGTACACCTTATTCAATAAGCCATCCTTTCCCAACCTGATGTTCTCCAGAACTGTTGGCTTTATTTTTTTTTTCAAATCCTATGTCAGTAGAAGTTTGGTGCTTCTAGTGAAGACAAGGAAAAGTTCTGACACCATTTCTAAAGTTGATTAAAGAATAATTCATAACTTTTCAAATGTGGGTGTTAACTCTTTCTCCAAAAATTAGAAGAGAAGGCTATCATATATTCAATATATTTAGTATTGTGTCCACTAGTACAACAAATGTAATTTTAAAATCTGACTTTAATGGCTTAATATTGAGTTGATTTGCCTCAGTGAGAATTTCACATCATCTTACAGCCTCCTCTTAGCTTCCTCTGGTGCTTGCAAAAGGCGGAAGAAACACAGAGGAAGTTGTGGAGGATACACAAGCAGTGCAACAGAGCTGTTGCTTCATAAAGCATTGGGAGAAGTTCAGGGTCAGGGCCCTAACAGCTGATTACAACCAAAAAACTGGATCTCAATATTTTAATATATATATATTTTTAAAGACAAGATTACAGAATCCTGGAAACCATACATATATATGGACTCTTTTCATTCCTCTGATTCACTTTCTAACTTTCTCTTGTTGCTACCTGTTTGTTCATTAAGAAACAGGCACACCAATATTACATTTCTACACTGTTATTTCCAAGATAAGAGACTATGGCTCAGGGTTGAAGTGTGGTAGCCTTAGTACTCTCTAAGTTTGTTTGTTTACAGACACTTTATTAACCAATTGGGCAACTTCATCAGTGTAACCATGGGATTTGCAGCCTGTTTATATTTAGTAGTTTATATGCAATCAAGTAGAAAACAATACCCTCATCAAAGAACTACCAACAAGAAAAACCACATCCTTACCCCAACTGGCAGGGCAAACTACCATCTATATATTTAATAGAAAATGTACATGTCACATTTTAATCTAGAATATTGCCATTCATAGTGAAATGGATCCCAATTGTTTTATCTTCCAGTATTTTCTGTACATCACAAGAGAACCACCACTGAACTACTGCTTCATTGTTCCGGAATAAATTCAAAAGAGAAGACCAACCCTCTGTTATTATTGGTATTATATTTATTGAATCTCATGCAAGTAATTTAAATGTTTGTGCTCAGCTAGGATCAAACTTTTGCTGGTTCCAAAATGCTGAGCACACTAGCATCTAGTTATTACTTGGATTAACACCATCAAGAAATCTCAGGGCTTCGAGAAAGCCTGAGGAGCAAAACAAAAAACCAAAAAGTCCTTGAAAGAAGACTAAGCAAAGCATTTCCATATTTTGACTGAGAAAATGACACGGATGAGTTCACCAGGAATCAAGATGAGTTTGAAGGGGAATGTAACCTTTTTTTTTTTACAGTACTCAAAAAGTTGGATTCCCAACAAGAAAAAAAAATAATGCCTGATCCTACAGTCCCTTGTTTTTCTATATTGACAAGTTCATGACTTTGTGCACATGCTGTAGATCACGGGTGACAACCTTGATGCATCCCGTGATGCAGTGGTGGGTTTCAAGTTATTTTACTGCCAGTTTGTTCATGCACATGCGTGCACTCATGCGCAGCTTCTGCGCATGTACAGAAGCATTTGGGTGGGTGAGCAGAGCTTCCCACCGCCACCGCTACTGGTTTGCCCGATCTGAGGCGAAGCAGCAGAAACCCACCTCTGACATGATGTATTGAGATGTTTCGCGGCAGTTTTTGAATTTGTGGAGCCAGGTGGGGTTGGCCTGCACAGGACACATCCAGTCTGCAAACCGCCAGTTTGACATCCCTGTGTACAGCATATGAATATACGCAGGGCCTTGCTGGATCAGACCTCTGGTCCACCTAATCTTTCAATCTGTTCTCACAGTGGCCGCCCAATGCACAAGGAAGTCCACTAGACTTTCAGCACAATCACATTGCCATCAAGGCTTAGCCACTGATCCCCATGTCTTCCACGAAGGTCTAATTTGCCTTACATCATTGAACTGTTTGGTTTTTTTTACTTCAGATCTCCTAATCTGGAGACAAATGAGTATAGAATATGTAGTACTACAAATTGTATTACCACCTTTCTTTCCTGAATAGGACAATAATTTGCTGTATTAGTATTTTTAATAACAATAGCATCCAATATCCTGTTGTGTGTGTGTTTTTAAAAAAAAATATTTAAATTGCCCTGTCTTTGTTTGCTTTGTTTGTTTATTGTTTCTTGCATTAGTCATTTGCTTTCTGTTCTGTCCGTTTCTGTCTCCTTTGTTTATTGTTTGCAAGTATCCTTTCACATTTTCAGTGAATGTATGTAATTATATGTAAACATAT
>JAPKID020002149.1:0-12933 GCA_026931265.2 Tropidonophis doriae | reverse complement strand
TGTTCTTCAAATCCTCCACCAACAGTGGTTGGTGTTGGAGTTGCAATCCCCACCCAGGTCCTTGGGAAGGACTTGGTAGGCAGACAAAAAAGGTCAAATCCAGTCTAAAGGTCTGGTTGACTGTGACCAACCATAGTATCTCTAATAAAGCCTGTTTCCTTATACAGATACTCCTCAATTTATGACCACAATTGAGCCCAAAATTTAGGTTGCTAAGTGAGACATTTGTTAACTGAGTTTTGCCTCATTTGATGCCCTTTCTTACCACAGTTGTTAAGTGAATGAAAATGGTTGTTAAGTTAGTTACATGTTTGTTAAGTGAACCTGGCTTCCCCATTGACTTTGTTTGTCAGAAGGTCACAAAAGGTGATCATATAACCCCAGGACACTGCAACCATCATAAATATGAGTTAGTTGCCAACTATCTGAATTTTGATCGTGTGACCATGGGGATATTGCAATGGTCGGTCCTAAGTATGAAAAATGATCATAAGTCACTTTTTTCCAGTGATGTTGTAACTTTGAACGGTCACTAAATGAATTGTTGTAAGAAGTATCCACACTTTTTTTTGTCCAAATCAATACCAAGTATAAACTCAGAGATTGGACCTCTCTCACAAGAACTTTTACATTACAGTAATAGGTCACTAAGAACATATGTCAAAGTATAGTCCTCAACTTGCAACCACTTTATTTGGTATCAGATTGAATGTAAAACTGTGTACAGATAGTCTTCCACTTAAAAAACATTTGTTTTGAGATCATTCCAAAAAAGTGACTTATGACTGTTTTTCACACTTAAGGACCATTGCAGCGTTCCCATGGTCATATGATCAAAATTAGATCCCTTGAAAATTGGTATATAATTATAAATATTTACTGTCCCGGGGTCATGTGATCATCATTTGTGACTTCAGCCAGCTTCCAACAAGCCAAGTCAATGGAAGAAGCCAGATTCAATTGTCACATGATTCTCTTAACAGCCGTGGCAAAATAAAGGTCTTAAAATGGGGCAAAATTCACTTAACAACTGCCTTGCTTAGCAATAGAAATTTGGGGCTCAATTGTGCTTGTAAATCAAGGATTATTTGCAAACACCAACCATATATTTTAATTGCCACGCTGTTTACAATATTCAGTGTTTTTAATTTGGTGGGTTTTTGTTTGCTTGTTTTTAGGATTGTAGCAATTTGGTAGTGCACACAGGACCTCTTTGTATATTGAAGATAAAGAAATTATCACTGTCTCCTGTTCCATGATGCAAAAGAAATATTTCAAGGTGCACAGATTGTCTCGCTGTAAAACACATGCTAAGAAAGAGCTTTGAAAATAAAAGTTTTATAAATACACCGATTTAATGCATATAAAATATTATCTACTGCTGTAATTGTTTTAATGTGCAGTTGCTTTGGAAGGGAGAAGTAGCCTTAGGTTTTATTTTTAATTACACTGAAACAAAATATGTTTAGGCAAGTCAAACTTTTATAGTTCATAATGAGTTTATTGCACACAATAATTATGGGTTCAGTAATTAAAAGTTTAAAATTGCTGCTATTTTATTTAATATAAATGATAAATCAAAGATTTCTTTTTGCCTTTATATAAGTTGAAGTGGGATGTGTCAAATATCAATCTTATGTTTCATATTGTGGTAATTGTATATTAGTAAGACTTCAAACATGGGAGTTGTATGGGCATAAAGGTTCTGTCAGGCTAAAAAATCATTGGCTAAAGGCTGAATTACTTTTGTTGTTTAATGTGCTGTACATATCATTCATATATAACAGTAATTTATAAAAATAATTATGAAACTTTATTTTAGGGGAGTTCCTACAAACCAGAGTCTGTAGTACTTACTGCTGTGGCATTACAAGATCATATTTTGCATGATCTCCAACTGCAAAATCTTTCATTAGCAGATCCTTTAAAGTCAAAGGCATGGAATAAGATAAATAAATACAGACCTGTGAACAAAGAGAAAATCAGGGCAGTGATAGATACTGGATTAAAACAAACAAACAAACAGCCAAACAACCAAAATAACCCACAAAACGAAGATCCAGAAAAAGAATATGTTCTTGATCCAAGTCCTCAGCCTCTGACTTTAGGTAAAAGCTTAATTTCCCAGTCTGTTCTTGTTTGATTTTAATAAATGTTTAATGCCTCTTGGGTATGGAAGTATACCCAAGAGGCATTATGGTGGCATATGAATTTAATAAATAAGTAAATAATTACTTATATTATAATAAATAGATACTTTTTTCCATATGGCACAATAGCATAACAATTTATTTGAAGAGCTGCTTGTTCTTACAAGCAGTTTTCTCTGCTTTCCTTTTCAGCTTCCATTTGCAGCAGATAAATATTTCCTGGAAAGTTACAAGGAGGAGGGGGGGAGGCAGCAATTACTGTATTTCTTCTTTGCCTAAACATTTTGGATTCAGAGTTTTTCTATCTGAGCATTATATAAAAGCAATTCAGTATAACTTATTTTGGATGAGAACATGTGTGTAAACTGGGTGAAGAATCACTAACTAATTTTAAATGATTAGAAAAAATAACATTAACATCGTTAACATTAAAGATGTTGCTGCTGACTGTGTCATTGATATCACATTCTCTCTTTGCATTCATAAAGACAAATCTGAGAAACAGTAGGACTATATTGCATTAAATAACCCTGAAGCTATCAATCTAATGAATCTATCTTAAATAAAAGGTAATGCCACTAAGTTAAGGAGAATTACTTAGGGAATGAATATTTTCTTTGCCCTGATACCTCTTGATATGTATGTTAAATTGATTTTCACTGTGATTAATAGCAGAAGATTTTACCGTAGTGCCAGCACAAATATTTTTGCCATTAGGAAGGAAAGTCTTCATACAGAAAGAAACGAGTCTACTACCCAGTGAAACTACATTAGCACCATCTAGAGTTGCCTTCTACTATAATTGGGATAAGTACTTCGGCAACTGTTGCTTTTACAAAAAAAGAAAAATTAATTTACTAGGCTGGGCATAGTTTTTTATTAAAAAACAACCCTTCACCTTTAACTACCCTTTGCTCAAAAATTTACAAGTTGTGTTTTTGTAATGATTTGGGGGCAAATCCATGAATAATGCCTGTAGCTAAACACCCAGCTTCAAATCAAGAAACAAGAGACTTACTGTATTATATTATAATAAAGGAGATGGATGCATAAGCTTCCTGCCTGGGGAAACAGGAGGGGCAGTGGCAACATATTATACTGTTATGAGATAATAACATTACATGGTCTGACTAATAATTAGGAAGAACTACCGAGCTTCTACTTTCACACTTTTTACGTTTTTGTTTACAAGAGTTTTCATCCTTTAAAATCACTAGTAAAGATCTCTTGGGAGCTAGTTTGATGCAATGGTTGAGACACAGGATAGAAACTAAAAGGTGGTATATTAACATCCTTCCTTAGGCAAAAATCCATCTGCTTAAGCCCCACCACCACCTTGGGCCAATACCCCTCTCTCAGTCTTGGAAGAAGGCAAGGGAAAATCATTTATGCAAAACATTAAAAAAAAACCTACAGGAACTTGTTGATCTAGGAGTCAAACAAATAAATGAAGTGAGTTAGACCACACTTTGTGGAATGGACAAGGCTACCATCTCAACCTAAAGTGATTGGCCTGCTACTCACTCCAGCAGAAGAGGCACCCTGGGTCTACCCAAAAAATTTGGCAGGCAGGGTCCAGGAGATGAGCCTTTTCTGCCCTTTGGAACAACATGCCCCTTAGATGGCATCTGCCCCCACCCTCTTGGCCTTCCAAAGGGTCCTGAAAACCTGTCTCTGCCATCTGACTTGGGGCCCTGCTGAGGGCATCCCACTCTAGACTTGGTTAGAAAATTAGAATCCCATCTGTACCCCATTTGTATAATAATCCTTTTTTATCCTGGTTTTGTTGTTGTTAATTTTAAAGTTTTAATGGTAATGCTTAATATTTCATGATTTAATTGTTTTATATTATTGTTTTATAACATTTTAAGACTCTTAGGGTTGATAATGAGCTAGGTGGTATATAAATTTAATAAATAAATTATCTCCTTCTGCCTCCTGTTTTGCCTCCCATCCATTTAAAAAACCAAAAGCAATGTGTTTCTATTTCAATATTTAAAACCCAAGCTCTGCAGTCATATAAATAGTTAGGCAGCTCTAGAAGATATATTTCCGTATAAGTGTCTAATGCACATTGGTATGTTAATTTGATAATTTAACTGTTCGCCTGTGTCTACAAACTGGAATATTTGATATGCACTGAAGAGAACCGGATGGAGCTGCTGTGAGTTGTAGTTCAACCACATTCAAATATTCATAGATTTCTCAGCTTTGCCCTGTTGGAAGGCATCATTGCAGAATATTTAAGAACTATTAAAATCCGCTCAATCTTAGGAAACATTTATGAACATGCTTTTAAAAGTGCTTTGTTTACCTATTTTTATAATAAATCTACGTGTTCATTGAGTGATTATTTTAAATCTAAATCACATCTATTCAGATAGATAAACTCTTGGTTTCTGGGAAAATGAAAATGACTAAATTAGTATTTGTCCTTAAAAAAACCCTACATTATAAAGTAGTTTTTATGCTGAAGTGGGCAAATAAAAAATAAATAAATAACAAAATAGGTTTTAGAATCTAGAAAATAAGATATTAGGGTCGCCTGTTCAATTTGTTTGTTTTGGGCTTTGCTCATTATCGCTCAACCCTGCAAACATTCTTTCAGATAGAAACCCCAGTGTGGAATCCAGAAGTCTTGGTTGCCTGAGAAAAATGTGACATACCTGTCAAATTCCTCTGTCATATGGCACATCTGTTTACTTGAACAAGGGGAAGTAAATTTAGTTCCAATTCTGTATAGCGTATTGTGCATTCGTACCTGGGTGTATCCCTTTTACACTATGAAATTCCTTTCTAGGCAGGTACGCAGAGGATTTTACTGTTGATGAAATAGAAGGGTATGCTAATATCCTATGAACGGATGAAATATGGATGCTTCTGTGCATTTGTATATGTTCTAGATATAGCTTGTTCTTTTTCTGTCAGTAATGATTCTTGACAATTATTTACAAGGAAATAAATAAATAATAAAATAAATACATAATTTCTCCTAAGAACATTCCCGTTAGGTTTTATTCTTTCCATAATAAACCATCCCCAAAAGCTGTAATTAGAATTAGAATAACAGAGTGGTTGGAGGTTTTCTATTCCAGCCCCCTGCCTAGGCAGGAAACCCTACACCATTTCACGCAAATATCCAACATCTTCTTTAAAACTTCCAGTGTTGGAGCATTCACAACTTCTGGAGGCAAGTTGTTCCACTGATGAATTGTTCTCACTGTCAGGAAATTTCTCCATAGTTCTAAGTTGTTTCTCTCCTTGATTAGTTTCCACCCATTGCTTCTTGTTCTATCCTTAGGTGCCTTGGAGAACAGCTTGACTCCCCCTTCTTTGTGGCATCCCCAGATATATTGGAAGACTGCTATCATGTCTCCCCTTGTCCTTCTTTTCATTAAACTAGACGTACCCAGTTCCTGCAACTGTTCTTCAGGTGTTTTAGCCTCCAGTCCCCTGATTATCTTTCTTCCTTTTCTCTGCACTCTTTCTCGAGTCTCAACATCTTTTTCACATCATGGTGACCAAAACTGAATGCAGTATTCCAAGTGTGGCCTTACCAAAGCCTTATGAAGTGGTAGTAAAAATCTCAAAAAGTTGATCAAGGCAAGACTAGGTTAGTGTCTAGATGAGAAATCTCAGGGCTGTAGAAGAGATCAGGGGAAAAAAGAAAACCTTATATGGATCTCATGTTTTGCCAGTGGGCAAAAATACCTGATTTATTTTAATGGGAAGAGTAATTATAATTTTGGTTGTGCAGATTCTGATAGAGCTTGCCCTGTCCTTTTACCTTTGTTCATTTGCTATTAAGGAAGGAATGCAATGCTTACAGAGTCCGTCCATGACTCTCTCCATGCAATGTCTGCACTCTGTAAATAGATTAATCTGTCCATAATAATAGGGGCATGTTCTCTCCTATGTCTTATTCCTGATGCCAAGCATGAATAACCCGACGGTTGTACTTTCATTAATTAAAGAGCCAATTCCTCCCTTCCCACATGCCAGCTGCATTCTTATTCTTTTACGTCGCTCAAGAGGCCAACCTGGTGCAAAGGAAGGCAATTTTCTGGATCCTTTCCCAGATATTTTTACAAGGAGGGATTTGGCCAGGTACACGCACCTCCGGAAGGAGAAGGAAGGCAAGGGCAAAGGAGACGACAACAAGAACATTTCTCTTGAGCAAGGGTGCCCAATCTTGGCAACTTTAAGACTTGTGGACTTCAACTCCCAGAATTCAACCCGCATGGCTGCCATATAAAAAGGGGCGGGGCTTTCCTTGCTCAGTTGCCCCTCTCATTTTGAAACCGAGGGCTGCCCTTATGAATTCCTGCTTCTAAAAACCCACCGGACCAACTTCAAATTATATTATGGCAGAGCTCACTATGTGAACTCAGTCAAATGAGGAAAACTCTACTTTGAAGGGCAGCCTAGCAAGATTCAATATACATAAATAAGTAAATGTGTCAATAGTAATTGAGTTGTAAATGTGCTCTTCTGGAAGAAAGCTTTTTTTAAAAATGAATTTTAACTCTGCACCAACTCTGCTTTTGCGGGGAAAATTTTTTTGTGGGATTTTTAACAAGAAGGGAGAATGCTGCCTGCTCTTCCTATTTCGTATTTTAAGCCAAGCCTTAGCAGATAGTTATATTTGTTTACAAAAAAGAAATAAATAATTACCATTGTAGCTAATATACACATGATGGAGAACCTATGGCACTCATGCCAGAGGTGGCACACAGAGCCTTCTCTGCTGGCACATACACTGTCGCCCCCGGTCAGATCTTGTGGTGTTTCTTTTGTGAGCTTCTATTTTACCTACAAATGATAAATCAGGAGCTCACGAAGGAAAATAATCTTACTGTATCTCTTGCTGCACTTCTGGTGTTGGGATGCATGCATGCCTTCACACACAGACACACCTTTTAGTTTGGGCATGCACGTGTGCAGTTTGTGCCCTCGGTGTGTAAAAGGTCCACCGTCGCTGTAATATACCATCAAGTTAAAATGTGTCTGGTGTGTACAATTATTATTTTGCGAGATACAAGGGCGAAGGAGCCATAGGATTCCTGAAATATTATTAAATGCAGTATTTGTCCTAAAGGTGGTGAGAAAAGATTTAATAATAACTAGCAGAGTAAATTGGCTTAAAATAATACCCTGAAATTATAGGCTGAAAGTCTTTCTGGGGGGAGAAAAAAGTAAAATAAAAAACAGGAATGATTGCTGTATATGCTGCATTTAAATTAATTTACACGCTACACTAAAGAATCTGGTTATTCACTGCTCTGAGCAGATTAAGCGCATGGCATGATTTTGCCTTCCCGCTCGGAGTGAGGGTAATTTTTAGCACAGCTTAAATAGCATAAAACTTTAGGAAGAAAATATTCAATTTGAAACATTTTTTTCTCGGGAGCACTAAGATGGACTTAGTTTCTGTTGAATGGGCAAGTTTGAACAGGGCATCGCTTCTTATGCTTCCTCATGTTCTCAGGAGGCTGTGGGTTTGATCCTAGGTAGAGGCAGATCTTTCTCTCTCTGGGAATACTGAGAATATATCTGCTGATCAAAACTCAGCACTGGCGACATGAAGGGCATTCGGCCATTAAAACTCTCTGCTAGCTCCATTCAGTTCCCCAGACTCCACCCCTCAAGGGATTATGGGGTCATTAAAAGATGGTGATGATGATAATAATCTTTTCTTATGCTTGAAGTCTCATCTATTCAATATCTGCAAGAAACATGTGTAGAAACAATACTCATAGAAAGAGAGTTGCAGGGCTACCACAGGACTTGATACCTTTTGTGGGTAAATGAGAAAGCAGAGTTTCAGAAGCTGAGTTTAATGCTCAAGGGAGCTCTAGGATTGAGGGCTCCTTGATGCTCTCTGAGCTTGCTTGTTTTCTTGAAGATGTTTCACAACCCAAGGATTTTTTCCTTGGTATTTGCTTGATTAGAGTATTATTTTCTGCTTGATTGTTTGTCTGGTGTTAATCCATGCTTACCTTTCTACACAGTCTTTGATGTTCTCTGTACTTTCTTCTTCTTGCGGACACTTCATTATACAACTAGGCAACATCATTCGTGCTAGGAGGGAGTGGAGTTTGCTCCCTGTTTATATACTAGTGGTTTGACCTTTCAGTGTTGGTGGGAGTATTTTTCAAAAATAGAGATTCATACAAAACCAACACACAAGAAGTAAGAGGCTTCTGCTGACCCTCCATCTAGGGCAGATCCAATTTTAACTGAGCTGTTTTGCCAACTCTTTCTCATGGTGGCTGCTTAGCTCCAACAACTGCTTCCTGTTGGGGCCTTAAGGAGCCTGGGTGGGGAGGGATGAGTAGAGGCTGGCAAGGCTCCCCTCAATGTGACATCAAGTTGGCCATGCCCATCCAGTCATATGACCACCTAGCCACACCCACCCTGCCGATCATTAGGCAGATCATATTGGTGGTCCATGGGATTTAAAATTATGAATTTAGTGATCCCCGAGGTCTGAAAGATTGGGGATCCCTAATCTAAATTATAGCAAGAATTTTCTCCTATTGAGAACTCCTGAACTTAGATGGTGAGATGACACTGGAACTTTTCCAAGAAAAAAAACAGGAGGAAGAGAAGAACACAGTAATGTGTTCTAGAAATCAACAAGCAGACAAACAAAGAGCAGAGAGATCTAATTTTATAACCCTATCTCACCATTCATAGGATTCTTTTTCCTTTTACACAGATCAATCAATTATATCTGCTAATTTGACTGCCTTGCCTTCTCTTTTCCCCCTACCCAATGGGGTTTATCGATTGATGCCTGACAGTTACCTCTGTGAATTTATGTATCCATGTCAAAATTACAAGACTATGGCAGCGATCGATGAGATCTGGAGAGTTTCCAACAGGAGTGGCGGCAAAAAAAAAGGGGAGTGAGAGCTAGAAATACAGAGATGATACACTCATCGAACAAAAGGATGCTCAGTTGGTTGTCTCTTTGTGGAGTGTTGCTTTGAAATAACTCTCTGGACCTCAAGAGTGAGGACAGCTTGAATATTTGCACTTAACCAAAGAACACAATTTGGCATTTATTTTATATCCTGCCCTATCTCCCCGAAGGGACTCAGGGCATAAGAACAACAACCCTCCCACTCCCACTGTAGAGATTTCTGCAAATTTAGCCTTGTCATAGAAACTTGGGGGACATTGTCTTGGGAAAAGAGTCTGTAATGAGACAGAAATATTTCAAACGAAGCTGCCATTCGCAATTGACTGATGGTGATTTTATCAATGCCTTTTAACAGAATAAGAGAGTTGGAAGGGACCTTGGAGGTCTTTTAGTCCAACCTTCTGCTCAAACAGGAAACCCTATATCATTTCAGGCAAATGGCTGCCCAGTCTCTTCTTAAAAACCTCCAGTATTGGAGCACCCACAATGTCTGGAGGCAAGCTGCTCCATTGGTTAATTGTTCTTACCTTTAGGAAATTTCTCCTTAATTTTAGTGTCAGGGTTCCAAGTAACACCCCCACCCACCCTCAACGAAAGAAGACTCCAAGGCCTGAGTTTCCTCAAAGTTCCATTTTATTAGAGATGTCATATTGGCACATCTGGAAAAACCTGAATCTGAAAGCTTCCAGGTTTTCCCCACCCAAATGAAAGTCCAAGTCCCTGCCCAGTACTCACATGTCCATCCCATGATGTAATCACTCACTGTCCCAACTGGAGATGCCCCCCAGGTATGCCATCACAGCTGCAGGGCAAGATGGCCTTGCGTTTCTGAGAATGAAGTATTATTTTGAGTATATATATATCCCATACTTTGTATAATCCCTCTCTCATTTTCCCAAAGCGGAAAATGTGGCAGACCTGAAGGCCCAATGCAAAAGATGGCATCTAGATTTTTCTCTCCTTGATTAGTTTCCATCCGTTGCTTCTTTTCCTGCCTTCTGGTGCTTTGGAGAATAGCTTGACTCCCTTCTTTGTGACAGCCTCTGAGATATTGGAATGCTGTTATCACACCACTCCTAATCCTTCTTTTGACTGAACTAAACATACCCAGTTCCTGCAACCATTCTTTATATGGTTTAGCCTCCAGTCTCTTAATCATCTTTGTCGCTCTTCTCTGCACTCTTTCTAAAGTCTCAATTTCTCTTTTTTATATCATGGTCTCATGTATCAACCCACGAGCTTGATTCCCTTGATTGCTTCTTGAGCATGATCTTACTCCTGATTGAAGGCAAGCAGGGACATGCTCATGTGGCTCATGGCTGCTTTCAGGGGGAAATTCTCCATGTTCTCGAAGAAAGGATGAAAATGCACACGGGTTTTTAAATGTCACCTAATGTACTGTAAAGCTAAAGTTAAAGCAAAGACAGCTTAAAAGCTTTATGGATTTGATGGATGAACCAGCCCAATCGTATTGATAGCTGATGGCTCTTTTTTTCCATCCCAGAACTCATTATCCCTTATTTGTGGGATAACAAAGAAGTTTGGAACAATAATGTATTTTACTAAAAAAAAACCAACAACTGTATGGCTATTATTCTGCTCTGTGTGGATGTTAAACAATAATAATGTCCCAGGATTTTGCACAAAACCCATGCTCAAAGTCATAAATTAATAGTGCTGGTGGTTTTCCCCTCCTACAGTGAGACTTATGTAAAACACACTGAAAATTAAATGCCTTCAATACCCAAGATGTCATGCCCCTTCAAAGGCCCAGCATAACTGCAGCTATTAGCTATGTTTAGACTTCACCCTTAGCTTTAATAGCAACAGCACTTAGGCTTATATACCACTTCACAGTGTTTTCCAGCCCTCTCTAAATGGTTTACAGAGTCAGTATATTGCCCATCAACATTCTGGGTCCTCATTTTACCCACCTCAGAAGGATGGAAGGTTGCGTCAACCTTGATCCAGTCAGAATTGAACTCCTGGCAATTGGCAGAATTAGCCTGCAATGCGGCATTCTAACAGGAAGGAAGGAAGGAAGGAAGGAAGGAAGGAAGGAAGGAAGGAAGGAAGGAAGGAAGGAAGGAAGGAAGGAAGGAAGAGCACTTAGATTTATATACCGCTTCACGGTGCTTTTACAGCCCTCTCTAAGCGGTTTACAAAGTCATCCTCTCGCCCCCAACAATCTGGGTCCTCATTTTACCCATCTCGGAAGGAGGGAAGGCTGAGTCAACCTGGAGTCTGGTGAGATTCGAACTGCCCAACTGCTGGCAGCCGGCGATCAGCAGAAGTAGCCTGCAGTACTGCACTCTAACCACTGCACCACCCCGGGTTAACAGAATAACAGAGTTAGAAGGGGCGCTGGAAGTCTTCTAGTCCAGCCCCAATGTTTCTTTCATGGATGGATTCAACAAACTATGCTCCCAACGAACAGCAGCTCAGAACAATGCGTGAACCCAAAAAGCACAGGGACTAAACTGCTCTCACACTGTCAGAACTCTGGCTGTGTGGCGTAGCGATGGCTGGAGAAAGCGCTGTGGGGAAGGCAGTATTTGCTTCATCTCGTCTCCTTATTGATGTTGGAGGAATTTCTTGGAAGGCTGCACTTGAACGATTCCAACTCCTATTGGAATCCAGCCTGCCGTTGGAAGCCGCATCAGCAATTTCCTAAGTGGCTTTCTGATTTATGAAGCAGGGTGTGTGTGTGTTATCTCTGAGCGCATGGGCACACTCACGCCTGCACACTCATTCCTTCCCGAGCCCCACACACAAATCTGCCTCCAGTTCATGCTGACTAGCAGAAAAGGGGCCTTCAGGTTACGTCTATCGGCTGTCACGAAAACAGGAGCTGGGTGCAGATCAAACAATGAAATATGAGCCAGCAGTGTGCAGCTGCTGCCAAAAAAGTCAAAGCAATCCTAAATTGCATTAACAGAGGGATGCAATCAAGATCAAGGGAGGTACTAATACCACTCTGTAAAGCCTTAGTAAGACTACACCTAGAATACTGCGTCCAGTTTTGGTCACCACACTGTAAAAAAGATATTGAGACTCTAGAAAGAGTGCAGAGAAGAGCAACCAGGAGGATGAGGGGACTGGAGGCTCAAACATACGATGAACGGTTCCAGGAACTGGGCATGGCCGGTCTAGGGAAGAGAAGGACCAGGGGAGACAGAAGAGCAGCTTCCAATATTGGAGAGGCTTCCCCAGAGAGGAGGAAGGGGGTCAAGCTATTCTCCAAAGCACCTGAAGGACAGAGAAGGAACAATGGATGGAAACTGACCAAGGAGAGATTCAACCTGGAAATAAGGAGGAACTTTCTGACAGTGAGAGCAATCAACCAACAGAACAGAAGTTGCCTTCAGAAGTTGTGGGAGCTTCATCCCTTGAGGCTTTCAAGAAGAGACTGGACTGCCATCGGTCAGAAATGGTGGAGGGTCTCCTGCTTGGGTGAGGGGGTTGGACTAGATGAGCTCCAAGGTCCCTTCCAACTCTGTTAATCTGTTAAACCTGCTATCAAAAAATATTAAACCTCTTTTGTTAATCTTACCCCCGCCCCAAACATTTTTCAGTGGGTCTTCAGGATCAGAGAGAAAAACACATAACTCGAGCCGAGAAGTCATTGTCACCCATTCAGTCATGTCCGACCCTCGGCCATTCTATGGATCAACCCTCTCCATGCCCCTCTGTCTCTCAAATCTGCCCGCTTCCTTCAGACCTGCCATGGTCATCCCCATGTCATCCTTTATAGCAGGGGTCCCCAACCTTTGCAACTTTAAATCTGAAGGACTTCAGCTCCCAGAATTTAAATGTAATAAGCGTTTAACACAGGGGTCCCCAACCTTTGCAACT
>JAPKID020002148.1:0-13695 GCA_026931265.2 Tropidonophis doriae | reverse complement strand
TAAAACGCCTCTTACAAGCGGCTGGGACGGCAAGCTCAAGAGAGCCGCCATCGGAGCCGGAAGCTCAAACCGGACGCTCATAAATGATTTTGATTCAAGAGTAAGAGACTCGATGAGATGGCTAAATCTGTGGAGCTTTTACTAAATTATTAGAGGGGGAAATTCCTGAAAGGTTCAAGAGAGATCTACTTAAACTGAGAGGCTGGACAACCAAACTGCAAATGCAATTTATTTAAATATAATTTAATTGTAAATATATGTTTATAAATTGGGACTCACTTCACATATACACCTTACGAAGTTTGAAGTATCTGCAGCTAATCAGGAAAAAGCGTTTGAAGCTGGATTAGATGAGATCAGTGATGAGATCTACCCTGCAGCAGCTCAGAAAAGGACCAATGTCATGATAGAGAGCATTAGATTTGTGCTGCATCTACAACTGAAATATCATGCACCGTTCTAGTTGCCATAACAGCAAGAAAACCATTTAAAAGTGGGCATCGAAATGATGGGGGCAAGGACCATTTTCTGCACAAGGAAAAAGTTATTGTAAATGTTCGATCTTCTTTCATTTGAAAGAAAGGCAGCCTGAGAGAAGGACATGATTCAAACATATAAAATCATGCATGGCATGGGAAAAGTGTACCAGGATAAGTTTCTGTTAGAACAGGGGTGGGCAAACTTTGCAACTTTAAGTCTGAAGGACTTCAGCTCCCAGAATTCTCCAGCCAGCAAAACTGGCTGGAGAATTCTGGGAGCTGAAGTCCTTCAGACTTAAAGTTGCAAAGGTTCGAAACCCCTGGTCTAAAACATTCTAGCGATTGGTGGCTATTGTAGCTGAAAATGTCAGATCTCTATAGGAAGCCAATGTCTCACCTAAACCATGCACAATGCAAACTCCCTTTTAAAAATTTCAGTGGAGAAATAAGATTGAGTATGCAGAAAGCAAATATCTTTTTTTAAAAAAATAGCATCAAGGCATATGTTGCAGACTCTTTTCCGGAACAGTTGTGCTGCTAGTTTAATAAGGATGTCGTATATCCATGGAAAATAAATTGCATCAGATTAAGGAGACTGTGTGATACTGAGTATCTTAACATGACCCAATTCCCAGTCTGATTTGGCTTTGCTTACAGTATATCAGCCGACCATTTGATCTGTTCAAAAAGATGGGAGATTAACGTGTTATCTAATTATAGAGTATCTCTGCAATAAATGCATGGGTGAACACACTATGGGAATGTTGCCTAGTTGCTTAGATTGGTGAATTAAAGACAACTGATTTCTCACAAAACACGCCTAAATACACTCAACCTCTCTTACATATATTGTTTCCAAAATTCCAGTTTATGAGAATAAAATATGTAACTCAGCACCTGTGATTCAGGTAAAATAAAGTCCCTGGCTTACATTTTGCAGACACTGAATTCCTCCTGCAAACATTAATTCTTCATGTCCAAAGCTTTTTGTCCTGTTCAACTGTGCAGCAATGGTGCATGTATATGTGTGTGTCTGTGTATATTTCAATCACCATGCGTGATGTTGGGGTTCAGACTCACACGCTCTTAATTCTCTGCTGGCGTGCCTGTGATAGTTCATCTGAACAAATCCGGCATACAGAAAGAATGCATAAATAAAGTTTGCATAATGCAACTTTAATATGCTCAGTTGTACCTGATCAGCTTCCGCATCATCTCACAGCCAGATGACACCAAGTTTGTGAACATGTAGAACCAATGTTCATACAACTATAAACATAAACATCTTTTCAGTGCAAATGTGCCTATTGTTTGCATGGTCTGTTTTGTTGAGACATCGGAGGAGGTGACATTGGGGGATTAGCAGCTGAATTGGACTAGAACGGTGCCTTCAGTATAATATAGTGTTTCCGAAGCAGTTTGGAAAGGAATCAAATAAATATGATGGATGGTATTTTATGAAAGATGATATTAATATGTGTATTTAAATAATATGGGGCTTGGCATAAAAGCAATACATAGAATTACTGACTAAACAAAAAAATGATAATTCAATATGAATAAATGTATGTATGCTAAATGTAACAAATATGATTAATAATATATCACTTGCATTATGCAGAATATGGTGATTGATATAAAAACTAAATATAGAAATATTGAATAACCAAATAACAAGTTGAATAAGCAACAATGGAAGAGCTTAAGGTAATATAAATGTTGGTATTAATATTAATTATATAAGTTTGTTAAATGTAACAAATATGATTGATAATATTTGATTCATATCAAAAGGTATGACAATTAAGAGGCTGATCGATATAAAAATAACATTGAAATATTGAATGACTAAACAATGAAAGATTAAAATTTAATATACAGACGTGTATTACTTTTAGGATTATATAAGCTTGTTAAATGAAACAAACACGATTCATATTAATTTTCTTGTAGGAAATGTATGATATTCAGGTACCACACTGAATAGACAGTTGTAGGTTGAGCTGGTAGATACAATGCTTTCATCAGATGTTATCAATGAATGGAGTTGGGGTAGATAAATGCTTGCTATTATGACCTTATGGTTTAACTATTGTCGGATAGGAATGCATTGGTTATTTTTCCCCACGCCTTGTTTCATTTTCATCTACTTTCATGTTTTTGAACCAAGGCTGCGAAAGTGTGCCACAGAGATTTATGGCCATTGGTTGGAAGGGATGATTTTGTAATTTTATGGGACAATAAGCATGAAACTTTGTTCCCGCTTGTCAGATTTCCAGAGCTACTAAACTTTTGCACTGTGAATGAACCTTGAGGATCTGCCAGAAATATTGGCAGAATGACCCTCTTGTTTTAGTACTGAAATGTAGTTTCTCCATTATTCTGTAATAAAACCTCAGGAACCACTTTGACATCTCTGGTTTTATTTTTGGGTATCGAAATTGGGCCTTTTTGACATCTTGTACTTTGCTCATGGCTGATTTTGGAGTCTTGCCTTGGGAGAAGGAGAAGGAGAAGGAGAAGAAGGAGAAGAAGAGACGAGGGTGAGAGCGGAGAGAACCGTGAGCCAGACTCTCTCTTTCAGCCCAATTCATTTCTGAACACTACTATTGTGGGGCAGCAGCATTATGTCCAGTGCCTTTGTATAAAATAAAGGAGGATTATGAAGTAATAGACTTTCTGCATCTTCCATTCTGTATGTGTTGTTCTAGCTGTTATTCAAGGTCATGACATCAGGCATTACGTGCCCAGCTTATGAAATTCTGCAATGCACCAGACACAATAATAGGGAAGAGGAAGATGACTGTTTATGGGAAAAGTGGAAATTGCAAATTGTGGGGACAAGAATTGACCGATGATGACATCAATCTATCCCAATCCAGGAAACATCCTAAAAATTTTGAATTCTAGGTCCTTGTTATTTCATGTTTCATGAATGAAAACAGAGGTGAGAATTGCATTTGGATTGTTATATTCCCAATTTTATCCCAATTTTTCATACGCATTAGGTAAAGGTAAAGGTTCCTCTTGCACATATGTGCTAGTCATTCCTGACTCTAGGGGGCAGTGCTCATCTCTGTTTCAAAGCTGAAGAGCCAGCACTGTCCAAAGACGTCTCCGTGGTCATGTGGCCGGCATGACTGACCCCCAAAGGTGCATGGAACGCTGTTACCTTCCCACCAAAGGTGGTCCCTATTTCACTACTTGCATTTTTACATGTTTTCGAACAGCTGGGTTGGCAGAAGCTGGGACAAGTACTGGGAGCTCACTCTGTTATTAGGGATTCGAACCACCAAACTGCCGATCTTTCTGATCAACAAGCTCAACGTCTTAGCCACTGAGCCACCAAGTCCCTTCACAGTTTCAGGTATTTGAACCTGAAAGATAATTACATTCTGATCTACATTATTACTCCATGAGGTATGAACGAGCTTCCCCCCAAGCCCCTTTCTTAATAAACCTAACATATTCCCAATATCCCCGCTGGAGACTTGGATCTTCAGATTCTTCTGATTCCCTTAGACTTGTTTTTATTCTCATTTCCTGTCTTTTCCAAAAGCAGGAAATGTGTTCAGCAACACCTCTGCAGTGCCCAATTTCTACACTCCTTATTTACTGCCTTTCACCATTGCGTTGCAAGCCCAAGTGCTGCGTATTTCAATGTTATCTTTTAAACATTTGACAAGTCAACCTATTTTACTGTGATTATTTTATGCTGGGTTGGGAACGTAATAGTTCCTCCCGGACACGTTGAAGTGCAGGATTTGTAGCATCGTTGAAGCCCTGTAATTTATCACAAAATACTCTAAAGTTGCATTTTGGGGCAATGCTCAAAATTGTCCTGGTTTCTTTCCCCCACCCCTTCCCAATATTATCCCAAAACTGCAGAGAGCCTGCCAAACGTCTACATTTTCTGAAGTCACGATAGATACTTTCATGCAGACACAGTCACACATAAGCAAAGCTAAGCTTTGGAGAACCTAGAAAATGATGGGACATCTCTGTTGGATTGTTGCATAGGTCATGGACCTCTCTTTTCCTCCCAGCTCTCCAATTTGTCGGTCTGCACTGCATTGAGGTTGAAAATAAAACCGAAGTTTGCTCCATGCTAGTTTTAATCTATTCTACTTGGTGGTGGTTGGTGTTTTTTTTCATTTTAAGTGAAACTTTCCATTTCCTTCTTTTCTCTTTACTTTATGCACATGACCCAACATATATCACTGTAAGCTTTTAGAAAAGCATGCGAGACACGGTTTTAGAAAGCGTGTGGGGGAGGTAGGGAGGACTTCCTCATAAGAAGTTTTATTGGATGCCTATTGGTTATAACCACATTTATTCATTAGCTTTTAGTGCAGAGCAGATTCATTCATTTAAACCTGTGGGTCTTTTTTTTTTTTAAAGATTTCTTTAAGGGAAGTCACCGTGCTGCACCATGAGGTATTTGCCTCGAACAAAATCTGTCAAACATTTTGTCATTTGCCTACCTTAGATATTAAGGTTTAACACAGATTAATGTAAAATAATGCTACATTTTTTCAGCACATTCCAGAAAGTGTTCTGTTAGAGAAAAATGCTTAAAGCTATTCACATTGAAAAGGATGCAGTGGCTAAGACGCTGAGCTTGTCAATCAGAAAGTCGGCAGTTCAGCGGTTCGAATCCCTAGCGCTGTGTAATGGAGTGAGCTCCCATTACTTGTCCCAGCTCCTGCCAACCTAGCACTTCGAAAGCATGTAAAAATGCAAGTAGAAAAATAGGAACCACCTTTGGTGGGGAGGGAACAGCGTTCTGTGCACCTTCAGTGTTTATACATGCTGACCACATGACCATGGAGACAGCACTTCGGACAGCACTAACTCTTCAGCATTGAAATGGAGATGAGCTCTGCCCCCTAGAGTCGGGAATGACTAGTGCATATGTCCAAGGGAATATTTACCTTTGCCTTTGTGCATGTTGAAGAGAATATAGGAAAGGATATTCCAAGTTAGATCCAAAATCAAAACTTTTTTCAAGGGCTCTATTTAAAATAAAATACAGATTTGTGTATTTCAAGTAGAAACAAGCCAAAAGGAATGTGAGTGCATTCAAACATGCAAATTTCCTGTAATTTTTTTTTTTTATTGCAGTGTGGAATAGGGCCTGTGGCTAAAGGCATAAAAAAGTGACATAAACAGGGAAAAGGATTGATTTGCACTTTGCTTCATTTTACTGATTCCCAACTTAAAAAGGGAACCACGGTAAGAATTCAAGAACTAGCAACACTACCATTATCCAAATCTGAAGATGAGAAACTGTACATCAAAGACTTCTGGCGAAACGGCAAGAATCGAAATAAGAGGCGCACAATCGCCTGAAATATTAAACAGAGTTTAAGGAGATGTATGAAACAGGAATACAAATGGCAATACGATCAAAGTAAGAAAGTTAGATACAGATAATCCTTGATTTACAACAGCTCGTTTAGTAACCGTTTGAAGTTACAACGGCACAGAAAAAAAGTGACTTATGAGCAGTTTTCACACTTAGGACTCATGGTTATGTGATTTACATTCGGATGCTTGGCAACTGACTCACATTTGTGATGATTGCAGCATCCTGGGGTCATGTGATTCCCCTATAGCGACCTTCTGACAGGCAAAGAGCCACAGTGGCGCAGTGGTTAAAATGCAGTACTGCAGGCTACTTCTGCTGACTGCCAGATTTGGCAGTTCGAATCTCACCAGGCTCAAGATGGACTCAGCCTCCCATCCTTCTGAAGTTGGTAAAATGAGGACCCAGATTGTTGGGGGCAATAGGCTGACTCTGTAAACTCCTTAGAGAGGGCTATAAAGCACTGTGAAGCGGTGTAGAAGTCTAAGTGCTATTGCTAAAGTCAATGGGGAACCCAGATTCACTTAATGCATTACTAATTTAACATATACAGCTGATACACTTAACAAACATGGCTGGAAAGGTTATAAAATGAGGCAAAACATATTTCTCACTTAGCAACACAAATATTGAGCTCGGTTGCGGCCATACGTTGAGGACTGCTTGTATTTTTACCATTAGGGTAACTCTGAGGTTGATTTACTGTAAAGGCGATGCAAGCTTAATTCCTCACAGGAACAGGGCGAGGTGGGTGAGAGGATTTAATGAGAGCCTCCATGTTGGGAGTTGAAATCTGGTGCCAGGTTTTTAATGTTTATGGTTTTAATAGATTTAATATGGTATCGTGTTGTTTTATTAGTGATAGCGTTTTAATTGTTGGTTGCGCACTGCCCAGAGCTCAGCGTACGAGGGACTTGTTTTAAATAAAGAAACATAAAATAAATACATTAGTTGTTTGAGTAGAATATTGCCTCAGGCCTTTGTGTGTGTGTTTTGATAAATTAAAAAGATGGGAGATTTACTTTTTCAAAAGGTGAGCGTGCAGGAAAAAAACCCGTCTGGATTACACTTGAGGGAATCTGAAGCCTTTCGCTCCATGTTTTCGTTTCAAAATTAAATCTATGCAGCTTAAGAAGCTGTTTTGTTCTGGGTCAATATATATTGTTTACTCTGATTGGTATGGGAAACATCTATCTCCTTGTCTCTGCCTCTATAATAATGTTTAATGACCCTGAGCTACTAAATATAGAGTTATGTCCTTCTTATCAGTCCCTTTAGGAAACAGTTGGGGTGTTTGTTTTTTTCCCAGAGTGTGCAATAGTGACAAGGGAAACAAAAATGCTTCCCCTCTTTGCTACCTGAAACTTTATAATTATTTTTGTACATTTTTTCCCCTAATAGAGAATTCCTTCCCGAATCAGGAGAGATTTGGACAATTACCAAAAGGATGAAGGAGACTAAATGAAGATCAACAAACTAAATCTGATAAAATGAAAGTACTGTGGACAAGTGGTTTTCAAGACAGGAAATAGGGAAATACCAATTTACATTCGGATTCTTCAGTCTCATTGTTCACATTGGGATTCAGCCAGTTCGCACCTATTCAGGAGAATCGGTTGTTAACTTTCTAAGCAGCTCGGAGAACTGGTTGGTGGAAGAAATCTCATTTTGTTTTTTTCTACTTTACAGGGCTAATCCTGTAAGGAAGGCAGGAAGGAAACATTCTGGTGTTGTTTCTAGCTTCATCTTCATTGCCCTGCTTACAGAAACTGCCTCTCCGCTTAACCCTTATTGCATTGTAACAGCTGAGGTGAAGCGCCCATCGATGTGAGTGACATTGAGTTGGCCATGCCCACCCAGTCACATGACCATCGAGCCTCACCTACCAGCTGGTCATTAGGGCAGAGGACCGTTGGTTAAATTATTTGAAACCTACCACTATTCACATATTGTGTTGTGAAGCTTAAGTTTTTCAGAAGGTTATTGAAAAAAAATTAGTTTCTATTCACATCTCAACATAAGTGTCAGTGATTTGTTTTTGTTTTTTCTCCTAAAGAGAGAGCGAGAGAGCTGAAGAAGTTTCTTGGATGAGAAGGGAAACTTCTTCCAAGAAAAAAAAGAAAGTCCAGTTGCCCCTTGAAAAAAGACTTTTGGGGTAACTACGACTGAGAATCTCCACAGTCATTTTTCTCCTAAAAAATTCTTTGGAGAGAGGTAGCTGCTGCAAAAATTTTCCCTCTCCCACATTTAGCTTTCAAATAAGATGTTGAGGAAACTGAGAGTTGCTACACTATTCCGAGCAGTGCTTCTTTTCAGAATTGTGTGCCACACTCAGTAACATATCTCCATTTTTCACTTTGAGAAGAGGGAAGAAAAATAGCAACGCAGGAGGGATAGCATCTGTCAACCTCTGTAAGCGCAGATGTTATCAGCACAGAACATGTAATATCCTTGACCAGTTTACACCGTGAAATCAAATCCCAGTCCAAGGTAGCACTTCATATAAAGTATAAGCCATATATACTTTCATAAAAAGGACCAGTTTGTACTGTGCTTATTCCACTTGTCCATGAGCTGGGTTGGGTGTCTCTGAGAGTCAAGCAAATGTCATGATCCATAAGTTGAAAAAAATACAATTCAACAGTAAAACAGTTGAAATAGAAAATAGCAAACACAATAGCACTTAGACTTATATACCACTTTACAGTGCTTTACAAACTTCTCTAAGGAGAGAGAGTTAGCATATTGCCCCCAACAATCTGGGTCCTCATTTTACTGACCTTGGAAGGATGGAAGGCTGGTGAGATTTGAATTGCCAAATTGCAGGCAGCCAGCAGTCAGCAGAAGTAGCCTGCAGTTCTAGACTCTAACCCCTACCCCATCATGGTTGCAAAGCATGAAATTCTGTGGGTGAACCCTTAGGAATGATGGTAGTCTACCCTTTTGATTGTCAAATTGAAACCAAGCATTAAGTACAAAGGAGTTATGAAGATAAAGAAGTCAAAAGCAAGCACAAAATGACCCTAGAAGTGAAGATGTGGATAAGAAGATCTTTGCTAGAGTTCAGCTTATTATTTGGCAAAGCCAAATCTGTAAATTGCTTCTTATGTGTGTAAACATAATCCATTATGGGCAATGTCAACAAATTTATATTGAGCTTCTGAAAAAAAACTAGAGTCAGTCCTGATGGGCCATATAAAAAAAATCAATCACGTAGAAGAGAAATATGACTTTTATTGCTATATATTTTAATTAGAGGGTTTTATAATTGTTTTAGCACAGGGTTGTAGTTTAATAGTTTTTAATAATTTATTGTTGTATACATGTATTGTTTTTAATATTGCCTGTGTGCCGCCCTGGGTCCTTGTTATTGTTATTGTTACCTATTTCACAATAAGCAAGAAAATAGCAAATCGGTGGAGCAGGAATGGAAGGTATATTCATGTGAAAGGTGACAGAATAACAGAGTTGGAAGGGACCTTTGAGGTCTTCTAGCCCAACCAACTGCTCAAGCTGGAGGCCCTGTTTCCAGATAAATGGATGTTCAATCTCTTTTTTAAAACCTCCAGAATCGGAACAAGAGCAAGAGCACTTAGAAAGTGCTTTACAGCCCTCTCTAAGCAGTTTAGAAGAGTCAGCCAATTGCCCCCAACAATCTGGGTCCTCATTTTACCCACCTTGGAAGGATAGAAGACTGAATCAACCTTGAGCCTGATGGGATTTGAACTGCAGGCATCCAGCAATCAGCAGAAGTAGCCTGCTGCACTGCATTCTAACCACTACCCCACTAAGGCTCACAACTTCTGGAAGCATGTCCTTCCACTGATCAATTGTTCTCACGGTCAGGGAATTCTCTTCGTAGTTCTAGGATGGTTCTGTCCTTGATTAGTTTCCATCCATTTCTCTTGTCCTGCCTTTAGATATTTTGGAGAATAGGTTGCCCCCTCTTCTTTGTGGGCCCTCAGATATTGTAACACTGTCACCCCCAGTCCAGAGCTGCGTTCCTACTGGTTCAGACTGGTTCAGTCAAGTAGGTAGGAATTTGGACGGACGCATGCCTGAACTAGTTCTATCAGCAGTGCTGTAGGCACCGCCATCTTGTTTTTTGCTCCTGTGCATGTCCAGAAGCATTTTTTTAAAGTTCTGTACAAGCACACATAGTGCACATAGCATGCATGGCACGCATGGCACATATTGCATGCATATAGGACATTGTATGCATAGTGACATCGTGCACATAGCACACACAGCATACCCAAATCGTGTGCACACCCAAAGTGCATCCCTGAGCAAACCAGCAGTAGAAGAAGCCAGAACCCATTCCTGCCCCAAGTCCATCTTTTTCTTAAACTCTACACAACTGTTCTTCATATGCTTTAGCTTCCAGTCGCTAATCATCGTTGTGGCTCTTCTCTGCACTCTTTCTAGAGTTTCAACATCTTTTTTATATCGTGGTGACAAAAACTGGATGCCGTATTCCAAGTGTGGCTTTACCAAGGCATTCAAAAGTGGTACTAACACTTCATGTGATCTTGATCTTAACACAGCTTAAGACTGTGTTAGCTGTGTTTTTGGCAGCTGCAGCACACGGCTGGTTCATATTTGGAGTTCAGTCACACCCAGGTAAGTCTAAAACTTCTCTTTGCTCATGCTGCTGACAGTATGCATAATAGCTGCAGACCCTTATGTTGCTCTAAAAAAAAATTATGTGGCAGGATTCTCTACATGTACTCCAATAATATCAGTGTATTACAGATAAATATAGCTGATGCTCCAAATCTTATATACTCTTGGAAGCAGACCTGTCATCTGCAGTCAGTGAAGTATACCTTACAAATATAAAATACAAACATTTCATTTTTGTCCTGACAAGATTTCCAGGGCCATAATGGATGAAATTGCTTCTGAAATCTACAACTTCATATTTTGTGCCATCCATCTTCCCTGTACTTGCCTGAGACAAGTAGACATGTTTGGTGACTGTAGACCCTTCTTTGATAGAATATCAACAAGGACATTCCTGGGGCAAGGCAGAAGTAAACTGTGCAGTTATGGGATAAATCCTTCCATAATCTACCTGTAAATGTAATATATTAGATCAGAATTGTGCTAAAGTTTAAAAAAGGTTTGTACTCCCTAAAATAAGCCAGGCCATTTTCCATTCTTTTTCTATGTTGTCTACAGTGATTTATAGTGAATGTCAAGGTCCCCATTACTTAAATTTCAGATACATCATTATCTATATCAAATATATCCATTTTGTGTCCATTTTGAGGAAAAGATTATTGGCCTGTTGACCAATGCAGAGAACCTTTGTCTTCTAAAAATGATAATAGATATAAGTATATGCAAGATTATGAATACATGAAATGGATACGAATAAATGGTGTTGATAGGACAGGGACGTTAGGAACAGTGCTTAAGAAGGAAAACTAGGATGAAGGAAAGCATTATTACAACACTGGTTTACTTTGAGAAACCATGGACTCTCCTTGGCTGGAAGTGTTCAAATAAAAGCTGTCAGAGATGCTTCAGTCTAGATGCTTCTGTTGCATTGGACTTGAGAGCTTTAATGACCTCTTCCGATTCTAAGAATCAGTGACTGTATCCTTTGATTGACAGCCAGCATGGTGGTAGGTGTTTCCTTGACACATCTATGTCATTTCTGCTCAGGGAGGAAAATCAAATCAGAGTTAATTGATGCAAGAGATCTGTGGGGTTCTTATAAGCATGTACATGTGAAGCATTTTTCAGAGTGATTAAGAAAATGTTGGCACACATGGACAGGAATAACGCAACCCCCAATTTTGAAATGTCTACCTGAGAACTCTATTTAATGATGGAACGCACTGTTGAATTGTCTGAGAAATTCGCGTATCATTTGACGAGGGAGCTAAAGCAACCTTTCTCAATATTCACTTAAAAAAAAACAAATAAGAAAAGAAAGAAATCCATCTGCTCTTAAGTGAAGTGAATTGATGCAAGTTCAGACACCATCTGCGACTAATTCCTTTTCAACAACTTGGGAACTTTGCCATCCAAAAAGCCACACAAAGTAGGTGGATGTGTGCCTTCTTACTTTAATTTAACTTAATATAGCCTCTCCATTCCAATTTGCTGATAATATTTTGTATTTTTTTTAATTTTAGTTAAGGATTTTTATTTTGGCCATCCGATAGACCTTACTAATCTCTGCTACTGGAACGTGAGGAAACAATTGAATTATCCAGGACAGGGACAATTCAGATCTCAGGGATCACTCAATTCATAATTTTAAATCCTGCAGACCACTAATATGATCTCTCTAATGACTCTGTGTGTGTGTGTGTGTGTGTGTGTGTGTGTGTGTGGCCATGTTGTCATGTGTCTGGGTGGGCATGGTGAACTCAATGTGACTCACATCAATGGGCGCCTCGTCAGCCACTACTTGCCTGCCCGCCTGGGCTCCTTACGACCCCAACAGGAAGCAGTTGTTGGAGCTAAGCAGCCACCATGAGAAAGAGTTGGCAAAACAACTGACTCAATTCATATTGGATGTGACCAAGAAGGAGGCTCAGCAGAAACACCTTACTGAGGACTATGAGCATAGGCTTTCCAAGCAGAGGGAAGACCTGCGGGGCTGCAAGGCCAGGTACTGGCACCTGGAGGCTCAGAGGGTTTAGATGGTCACCAGTTCCAGGCCATGATGCAGTTTCACTGGAACGAGGTCTTCCAGCTTTGCCACAAGCAGCGCTTCCCTCCAGCCTTCACCCAAAGCCCCTCACCAGGAGGCTGAAGGAGACCCCAAGTCGGAATTTCTGACCCACACAAAAAGACCCAGAAGGGGGCAACTCTGTAACCACATAAGCATTCATTGCACGTATCCATCCCAGGGGGTGTAGTTTGAGAACCCCTGATTTAATGCAATATAAAAAAATACAAATATTTTTTCTGTGGACCAATTTTTTCTCATGGACCAACAGTGACTGCTGGTCTGGGGGGGGGGAGGGGGGAAACACCATCCAGTTGTTGTTGATGATGTTTCTGCCACCTTCTTCTGTCTCTTTTGGTAAAGAATCTTGCCTTCTGTGGAGTTTAGAGGAGCCAAGAATTTGATCATCTTGCACTGGCTTCGTGATGTGATAGATGATGATGCCAGATGAAATTACCGACATCTCCATCGATATTTTAATTATTGCCATGTAATAACATCTTGTCAGCTCCTATTAATTCATACCAGACCAGGGGCTTGCCAATATGACAGGGCAAATAATTGCCCATCAGTGATGATGGAAAACAATTTCATTTTTACCTATAGGACGTTGGACTCGGCTTTTGTCTCAGAGCAACTGTTTCCGAAGGACAGATGGTTAGGATTAAGAGAAGGTCATTAACTTTCAGAACAGAGGCCATAATCTCCAATCACGGCATCTGGGCCCCAGTTTTGGATGCCTTTCTCCGAACGTGTTTATGTCGGGATGCAGCAAATAGCCAGTGTTTATTTTGGAGAAATAAATATCATGGTTTCACACTGGCAACCTATTTCAAACGGAGCAGAATAGTCATCCTGGATCTTTGGCATGCGGAGAAATATGGCTTTGATTGACAGGCAGGACAAAACTGTAAAAAGCACCTCGTTGGAAAATATCTGTGTTAGTAAGCTAATAAGTAATTCTGTGAGAAATGAATGTAACTCAGTGGCCGAGGGGATGCTGGGCTCACCGAAGGTCTTAATACCCAGTATTTTCTGAGTGATAGAAGTTGATAGGAAGAGAAAAAAATATCTTTGTCTTAAGTGTAAGAGAAATAGGAAAATATAAAACACAAGACTCTTGGAATGTGCTATGGGCAAAATATTTCTTCTTCTTC
>JAPKID020002147.1:0-13695 GCA_026931265.2 Tropidonophis doriae | reverse complement strand
ACAGGGGTTATTATGTTTAATTAGTTTTTAGAGAGGGTTATCTTATGTATTCTGTGTTGTTTTAAATTTTTCCCTGTTCGCCGCCCCGAGTCCCTTCGGGGAGATGGGAGCAGGTTATAAATAAAATTGAATTGAATTAAATTGAATTGCCTCCTGTAGGGAAGCAGTCATGGCCAGCCATATCTTGGAGGAAAGCTATTTCACAAAGCACCATGATAAAAAAAACCAAAAACGGGCTGCATTTGAGACCTCCATAAAGAGACACGACTAAAATGACCTAAGACATTGCCCACCCTCTTTCAGATCTTGTAAGATGTGAACACAAACCTATGGGGATGAGCAATCCTGCAAGGAATATAACCCCTATCTACGGCTTTAAAATAATAGTATTAACAGGTGGAGATTATTTTTTTACCTTGAGAATCACAGGATCTGTAGATTCAGAATCACATGACATGGGATGTTATTTTGGGTGAGGAAATTTAGAAACTTCATTTCAGTACCATGGGAAAAATGTGTGATAAGATAGTGTGTTGGTTTTTCTTTGAAGACACTTTTTCTCAAAGAACAAGCAGGCACATCTCTTGCTATGTGTGTGGATATAAATATAGATACCATGTTTATCATCATCATCATCATCATCATCATCATCATCATCATCTTTCAATGTATTTCCTGTTTTGAAACCTGCTAAATTCACATAATATTAATCCACATTTTAACTGTAGCCTGTTCACACATAACACTAATTTCATGCATAACAACAAGCTGTATTGTGAAGAAATCACAATGCTGAGTTGACACTTCTTTCAAAAAATGGTCTTTCAGTCAGTCTTGATTCCTGGCAACTGCTTGCAGTTTTCCTGGCAACAAATTCCTGCAGTCTTCTTGGAAAGGTTCCAGACATGGTTTGCTATTGCCTCCTTCCTTGGACTGAGAGAGATGACTGGCTCAAGGTCATACAGCTGGCTTCATGCCCAACTCATACCTAGAATTCACGGTCTCTTAGTTTTCTGATGCCTTAATCCTTAGACCAAACTGGCTTTCTCTCACTTACCATAATTTAGCTAAAAGGAAACAAATTATATTATGGCCTGGTACAATGTGTGAAACTCATTTGCAGCAAAGTGTGCTGCAAAGAAGCACATTAATTGGAATGTGTTGTTTAATCACATATACTATATTAATCACATATATTCTATACCTATGTGGAAAATATACTTAGTGAATTGAAGTATTTATGAATATAATTAAGTGGAGAAGAGCCTAATCCTGGGGAAGATTGAGGGCAAAAGAAGAAGGGGATGACAGAGAATAAGGTTGGATGGAGTCACTGAAGCAGTCTACGTGGGCTTAAATGGACTCCAGAGGATGGTAGAGGACAGAAAGGCCTGAAGGAACATTGTCCACGGGGTTGCGATGGGTTGGACACAACTTCGCAACTAACAACATGAATATAACAAGAAAGTCAGTTTGTTCTAGTACTTAAGGCATTAGGCTAGAACCAGGAAACCTTTTGTTCTAGTTCTGACTTAGGCATGAAAGCCGACTGGGTGATTTTGGGCCAGGCACATCCTCTCAGTTTAAAGAACGAGGGGTTGTCTCAGGATACAAACCAATTTTGTCATTTCCTCTTGCAACCAATGCATCAACATTTGATTGATCTGAAAAAGCAAACCCTGAACTTGGAGAAAAAATGCTAAGAAGGAGAATGAGATATAGGAGTGTTGCAGGTAAATCAAGATTATCTGGGAATAAATGTCCTGGGGCATCTAAAAATATTTTGGAGAATTATGTGCATCCGTAACAGGGGTGTCAAACTTGCATTGTCATGTGATATATTGCAACTTTCCCCCCCTTTGTTAAAATTGGGGTGGGCGTAGCCAGCACATGATGCCTGCAGCTTGTGGGCTGTGAGTTTGATACCCCTGATCTATAACATGACTGGTCCATGATCTGGTAGCTGCTTGAGCCCTTATAGCTGAAAATTTGTCCATTCAGGCAATAGTAAATCTTAACATTGGCCTAAAAGTGGGTGTATAAAGCTGTAGTCCTGTACTCATTTTCTTAGATGTTAGTCCCAGGGAAAACAGCTTCCAGATCTTATTTAACAGTTCAGTCATCGATCCTTACATCTTAAATTAAAAAAATTGAATTCTCAATTCTTTAGGCTGCCAGCTACAGGTATTCCTTGATTTACGACTGTTTGCTTGGTGACCATTGGAACTTACGACAAACCTACATTGGAGCTAACATACAACTCATTTCCAAAGTTACAACAGCTGGGCCCCTTCCATAGTCATGTGACCAAAGTTTGGGGACTTGGCAACACGACTGCATTGATGCTCATTTGCAATGTACTGCAGTTGTGTTATCAAATTTATGATGGTTTTGCACAAAACTGGAACTTCAGATTTTCGGCTAAACAGTTGCGATACCAAACCCTGGCTTTGCTTTACACTTTTTATTAGTTTATAATATGAAATACAAAAATACAAAAGCAAATAGTAGGAGAAATAGAGGAAGGAAAAGGGAAAAGAAAGTGGTTTCCAAGTGATTTCCATAGGTTGGCTTTACAACAACTGCATTTCTTTTGTGAGAGATGCCAAAAAAAGGTCATAAAATCAGTTTGGCCATGTGATTGACCTATTTTACAATTGATGACTTAAATGGGTAGAGTCCATTATGGCCATAGGTTGAGAGCTACCTGTATGTGATTATGTTTCAAATTCATTTTTATTAGGCAAATTTCTTTTTACTAGACTACAAATATCTAGGTCTCACAATAGCATTTTCCTCGAATCCTCTATTCTCCTTCCAACACTGAGTAATCCTTTTTAAAAGCCTTGGGTTTTGTTTTTGCTTTTTTAGCCAGCTCAGTTTGCCAAAAATTGATTACTGTATTCAGGTCTGAGGGGAAACTCTGCTTTATTTGAGACAATTTTGCTACTTGATTGTGATCCTCATGCCTTTTTCCTGGCATCCTTACTCTAACTATAATATATGAAGGAGTTACAGCATAGTCTTATTGAGAATCAAATCAGGTATTAGCTACAATGCAGTATAACATTACTGTAATGAAAGCTGACCGAAAGAAACCTTTCCTATCCTGGTCCTGGTAAAATGTGCCATAAGTTCATAGGGACGAATAATCTCCATTTAAGTAAACTGGGAAGTCTGGCTGACTGATTTCCAACACATCTACATCATGATGCATAGTGCAAGTAGTCCTCGACTTACAACAGCGACTGTTCAAAGTTACAACATCACTGGAAAAAGGTGACTTATGACCATTTTTTACACGACTGTTGCAGCGTCCCCATAATCATGTGATCAAAATTTAAGACAATTGGCAACTGACTCACATTTATGATGATTGCAGTGTCCTGGGATCATAGTGTTCACCTTTTGCAACTTTCTGGCAAGCGAAAATCAGCGGGGAAGCCAGATTGACTTAAAAACTGTGTGTGACTAACTTAAGTGATTCACTTAACTATGGCAAGGAAAATTATAAAACAGAGCAAAGATCACTTCACAAATGTCTCACTTAGCACCATAAATTTTGGGCTCAATTGTGGTTGTAAGTTGTAGTTGGTCTTCTCCAAGAAAGCTGCAATTGTAGAGAGAGACTACTGCAGAGGTGTCAAACTGGATTTCTTCAAGGGCCGGATGAGCATTGTCAGTTCTGAGCTGGCCGGCCGGGGGTGGGTGGGTGATGAGGGAGAGGATAGATGCCTCCTGCAGCACCTGTCAGCTAAAACGTTTTGGTTTCCAGAGGCACCATGGGCCAGTCCTTTGCTATTTCCAGGCTGGCCCTGTGGGGCAGATTTAAGCACCCCGCAGGCCATATCTGGCCCCTAGGCCTTGGGTTTGACACCCCTGGGCTACTGCATCCAAGCAGATTTCCCCTCACTTCACCTGTCGACATAATTTCATGAATAAAAATTTGGATCCAAAAAGAGCAGTTTTATGGGTTGGATTGGTCCACTTCAAGGCTGGCATTACCGCTCCATCAAACTAGCATGAATAAATTAAGATAGACGGGCAAACAGAGCCGCAATGTTTTATTAACATCCTCCGATCCCAGAAGAGTAACACGATCCATGCTATTAAACCGAGTGATGCAGCAGTCAGAAAGAACGACAGCACGTCAAAAGCAGGTACTCAAACCAGCACGAATAGGAATGATATGATGCTCCCTTCGTCCACTGGATGATGGCCAAGGCTATAACTGAATAATTAATTCCTTGATTTATGTCTAATATATATCCATCTATCCCAAAACCTGACACACATACACACACACAAATATTGTATCAGTTTCACATCACACATAAAAATGGAAGGGGGTTGCTTCCGTCAATTTTACTAGCAGACATTAAGAAGATAATAGGACCTCTGAACAAAGAAGATGTCTCCAAATATTAGTGATAATGTTTTCTTAAAGTGCTAGTTTTTCTGACTGTATGTGTCTCTGCCCTAAAATTAGAGAAAATCAGACTTCCCCTCCCCAAATCTGTAGGACAGGAGTGTTAGAAACTGAACACATTTCATAGTCAACAGTAGTTAGAGGAGCCATTATACTGAATAATAGCAGATTCCTATTGTTCTTGGCAAAGGCATCTTGCCTGATCCAAGTCTCTGCTACATTTCGAACGTACGCAGTTATTTTTATGCACAACTTCACATTCTGCGCTTGGAGAGGAATTTGCCCTGAATTTGCATTTTTGAATTTTTCGCTTCTCTTCAATTTTATGCCTTCCTTAATTCTTCAGAGACCGTCTGTCTCCCTCCTTCATTGAAACGCTGCCCACAGATCCCTGACGCTCGGTCTGGTCAGCCACACATTGAATCAGATTCCACCTACTGCTGTTTCCTAGGCAACCGGTTTAGCCTTGGAAACAAGCTGCAGGGAGGGGAAAAAAGGATCCCTCTGTCTCGTCATTCCGTAACATTTTCGGTTCTGACAATACCGTCTCATGGCTTAAGAAGCAAGAAAATGGAAACAAATTAGCATCTCCCTTTGCTATTTTCCCACCTCCCTGAATTTTGAAGGAAAGGTGCAGAGAATTGTTTGAAATCGATGCCCAGAACAACATTTATTTTACACCTCTTTCTATGCCATTTGAGTATAGGGCTACAGTGTTCAAATATAAGGTGTTAAGACCCCAGTGCTATCATGTTCCTTGCTGGCAGTTTATAAAGGAATTATTTCAGAGTTCAGCGATACAACCGCCATGGGCATCCATTGGGGGAGAGAAGGGAGGGGGAAATGATAAAGCACACACCATTATGTTGCAATGCAAACTTTGTTCCTTCTGTAGGGGTGGTTGTGACGTTTTGATGATGTATGTTAGAGGTAGAAAGTGCATTGCCATTTTGACAAAAACTCTTATCATTTAGATTGCTGTTCAGACTGATATCCATTTATATAGTCATATGTTCTATTGAACAGAACAGAACAGAATAGAATAGAATAGAATACTTGGAAGGGAACTTGTAGGTCATCTAATCCAACCCACTGCTCAAGCAGAAGATCCTACACCAGTTCTGACAGATGGCAGTCCAGTCTCTTCTTGAAAGCTTCCAGGGAAGAAGCTCCCACAACATCTGAAGGCAAATTCGGTTCCACTGGGGGATTGCTCTCACTGTCAGAAAATTCCTCCTTATTTCTAGGTTGAATCTCTCCTTGATGAGGCCTCCATCCCTCCTGCCAGCTCATCTGCCTCTTCCTCCTGGCTGCAGCTGTTCCTTCCATCTCCCACAGACCATTACTTAGTGAGATTTCATTCTGAATAGGGACACATCAGATTGCAATTCTATCCGGGGCCTAATGGCCACCAGATGGGACTACATCTATCTTCAATGCGGTTAGTTGGGAGTTATAATCCAACTATAATTCATTATAGCCTTGGCAAGACACCTAACTGGGGAATCTACTTGTAGACTTGTAGAAGAAAATTAGGGCTCATGTATGATAGTCAAAAATCAGAAAGTGTCTGGTAGCATCTTATAAGAAAAACACATTTTATCATGAGACACAAGTACTCGTGCAGGTGCTACCAGGCTGATTACTAGCTGGGGAAGCCTATGGGAACCATCTAAAGCTGACATTCAGTATAATTTTACGCTCTTTCTCATAGATGTAAGACTCATAGATTTCAGTGCATCTTACACTGTAGCATTGCAGTGTTAAGTACCCTTTATCTCAATGAAATCAATAGTCTGGATTTCACTTTGGGTAGTGGCCTGGGTGCTGCTAACAAAAAAAGGCATTTCCGATCCAAGAAAGGATGAAGCAGCTCTTTTTGCAGATATGTTGATAGACTTAAATGAGAAATCAGAGCCTTAAAGACTTTAGTTAAGCATAGCTTCTAAATCTGGTGTCCTTCAGATATATTGGTCTGAGGCAGAGGATAGTGGGAATTATGTGATGAAGCATTTCTGGGTTTTTTTAAAAAACCACAGTTATGTATAATGCTGCCTTCTGTGAGTAGTTATATTAGTCTTGAGGACAAGGCAAAACAAACATGCTTAAATCCAGCAACAAAGGAAGATCATCATCAGCTGTTCTGTGTGCAGATAGGGTTTCATTCCTGGCAGCTACAATTAGGAGTGGATTTGGTTTTTAAGATCTGCTGGCATTGTAGATGAACTCTGAGCTTGTTGCCCGCATCAGAGATGGTATTCAGCAGGTTCTGACCAGTTCTGGAGAATCGGCAGTGAAAATGTTGAGTAGTTCAGAGAATTGGTAAATACCACCACTGACTGGCCCCACCCCTATCTATTCTCTGCCTCCCAAGTCCCAGCTGATTGGGAAGAAATGGGGGTATTTTGGTAACCTTCCCCTGGAGTGGGGTGGGAATGGAGATTTTACAGTATCCTTCCCCTGCCACAACCACCAAGCCACACCCACAGAACCGGTAGTAAAAAAAATTGAATCCCACCACTGGCCTGCAAGGTTGTATTCTAAATGCAGCAATGATGAACAGGGATGGATTGATCTTCGAAACTCTCCTTTCCAACTTGCAGAAAGGTAGGTTGAGGGAGGAGAATCTTCTCAACAGATCCATATCAAGCACTCATAGAATGGATGTAGAGCTTCTGGCCAACCTATTCACTGCTTAACAGATGCACTGCAATGCCTCTAGGTGAGATGGGTGACAATTCAAAAAGATAAAATACGATAAAAATAATAAAATATAAAATAAAATAGCAAAATAAATAATAACCTAAATTAAAAATAATAAAATAAAATAGCAATAGCACTTAGACTTATATACTGCTTCACAGTGCTTTTACAGTCTGCTCTAAATGGCTTATAGAGTCAGCCTATTGCCCTCAACAATCTAGGTCCTTATTTTACCCAACTTGGAAGGATAAAAGGCTGGGTCAGCCTTGAGCCTGGTGAGATTTGAACTGCCGAACTACAGCTAGCAGTCAACTGAAGTAGCCTGCAGTACCACACTCTAACCACTGCACCACCTTGGCCCATAAAATAAAAATAAAATAATATAAAAAATAATATAATATAATAATAAAATAAAATAACAAAATAAATTAAATTAAATTAAAATAATAATACAATACAATAAAATACCAATACCAATACCACACCACACCACACTGTACTGTACTGTACGGTGTGGTGTGGTGTGGTGTGGTATTGGTATTGGTATTTTATTGTATTGTATTGTATTATTATTTTAATTTAATTTAATTAAAGGTAGCAAATGCTGAATTCAGAAGATCAGATAATTTTTCCTCTCCTGATTTCATAAGAGATGAGATCAAGAATAACCGCTCTTGTCTGGTGTTTGGAAAAGGAAGTAAGATATACCGAGTTTCTAAAACCATTTTGCTTAGATAATTGAATTTTTTTTAAACAGTAGAAAGGTGTTTTGACAGAAGGACTAATGTTACAAGAGCAGGGAGTAAGAAATGGGCTACATCCAAAAAGAGTAATTCTTAGCTCCTAAATGTAGCAAGGGAAGTTTAGTTTTTCACATAAGCTTTCCAGGAAGAAAAATGGTTTCATAGTTAAACAGATTCATTATTTGCTACAAAGTTCCTACATGCTGTAATAGAAGGACAAAGAAAGCTCTGGAGACTTTGTTATGCTGCCTTTTGTGTGTGTGCAAATATGTAAGTAGAGAATAATAGAAGTATAAAGACATAGGAAAACTATGGCATTTTCAGAAAACAAGTGGCTCACTCTTTCAATTCACACTCTTATCTGTCTCTGCAGCAATATTTGCACAACATATTCACTTGTGGTTAACAGAGTTATGGTTTACTTAACCCAATTGCCTGTGTTCAGACATTTCACTTAAGCATAAGCTAGCTGGGCTCACACTCTCCTCTGACATATCCATTGGTACATGAATCTGCTAGATTCCAGCTATAACAGTAATTCATTAGGTAATATTAAAAAATCAGTTTGCTCCCAGCCTTCAATACGTTTCAATAATTTAGGTTCCATTTCAGGGTATTCAAGTGGTCCCTTTCCCATTCTTCTGGAATTGAAACATAGATATTTATCTTGGAAAGGTGACCATTGCAAGTCATTTAACAGTTGTCTTAAAATGTATGAAGAACTGTTATAATGATGGAGTAATTTGGTTTTTTTTCTCCTTGTTACTCCAGGAATAAGTTGTCTCAACAAGCGCAAATTAAACAAAATTGCAAAGTTGATTTAATCGATTCTAGAGCTTACAAATAATTTTCCAGTGATACAAACTGCTTGTTGCATAGAAACTGGTTGATTCGCCTTCATTGGAATCCTGGTGGCACAGTGGTTAGAATGTAGTATTGCAGGCAAACTCTGCCCACAACCCAGAGTTTGATCCTGATGGGGCTCAAGGATAACTCAGCCTTTGTTCCTTCTGAGGTTGGTAAAATGAAGAGCCACATGGTTGGGGGGCGAAATATGCTGACATTGCAAACTGCCCAGAGCTTGCTGCAAAGCACTATAGGATGGTATATAAGTGCTATTGCTATTTGAAAAGATGAAGGGAAGGTCTTGATGGGTTGTAAAGGGTTTCCTGCATTAGTAAGATTGAACAAGATCTTTCTTCTCCATTATTCTGTTTTATGAATGAGACAAAGCAGTTTTCACTGTGGAGGAATGTAGTCTGGATTCAGCCTGACTGTAGTCAGGGAGGTAGTACATTCCAGAGGAACAAAGGCAGCGAAGTTTAGTCTGAGTGGGAGGAAGACAGCCAGAACAGCTCCTCACTAGGGATTCTCAGAGTATATGTTTAATGGTGTAAGCAGTTTGCTTCAGTTTGGCAATATTGCTGCCTTATGGGTGAGGAACCATAAAGGAATCTGCTTAGAACAGGTGTACCAAACTGGCAGTCTGTGGGCTGGATGCATCACAGGCAGGCCACGCCCACCCCAGTTCTGCAAAGGGGAAAAAACGTCACGATATGTCAACTGACAGCAATGTGACATGGCAAGTTTGATGCCTGTGGTTTAGAAGAACTTTGGTGTGTCTTTGTTGCTTTTTGGAGCCTGACATCCACAATCACTTCTGGAAAAAGCTGACTGAGATTGTGGGAATAGTTGATATTTATAACTGCTTAGTTTATGCAATTCCTTTACCATGCAGATGTGATTTCCTTAATATATACAATTTCGATTTAAATTCAGTATAACCTTTTCCAGTGTAATTAAAAAAACCAGTATCAGAATATTTATAACAGGTGGAGACTCCAGAGAGGAATAATAAAAACTCTCCATCTAGTGGACAGATGAGTTATCACATCTCCGGGTCTTGGGTAAAAAGCTGTGATCATCCAAAGCAGCAATGATGTTGCAGTTTTTTTAACAAATGAAAGAGTTCAAAGTCACTATTAACAGCAATCTAGGTGGCAGCATGCACAATTTGCATTGGGTGTTCTTGAATTTTGCAGATAAATATAAAACGCTTTTTGTAAGAATTTGGGAACATTCAGCATTATATATTGATTAATCCTAGCTCTTCCCCCTCCCTGAAAACTAGGTTTTGGCATTTATGCAATATTTAAGTCTAAAATAGTAGACCTGGCCACATCTATGCACGTGTTCATAAATCTCTTTGCTTTCAGGACATTTTTTCCTAATGCCTAAACAAGTAAATAAGAAGATATAGTTTGAGAATGTGACAGGATTGTTTGTGGCTCATTGTCCTTAGCAGTCATAAGGAACTATTGTTGGAAGAAACGTCCATTTGGGTTCAGTTCCAAGTGGGGAGAAAGACACTGGAAATATGGAAGCTACTTGGAAAGATAGTTTAATGGTGGATAGGACCACATGGTTGGAGATTCTGGGCAAAAGAAAAAGCACATGGGTGAACTAGATAGATGTATACCCTATCTTGGGCCCCGCCTTGGAGTTTCCTGTTCCTGTGCAAGAAATGTATTCTGATTGGTTGCCAGATTCCTATGGGGCCAGGTTGAATCTTGCTGGGTGATTATGTAATGAAGGGGCTTTCGGTAATTCTTCTTATGGCTGAGGGCTAATTCTACCTTTGTTGGATCTTGGGTGAGGGCATTTGCTTATGAATAGACCTAGCTATCTCTTTATCTCTTAAGTGGTGACATCTGCTGTGGGCTATTGAGTATGTATTAAGAGTGTGTCTGCTTCAGTGGTGGGATTCAAAAGTTCTTACTACTGATTCTGTGGGCGTGGCTTGGTGGGCGTGGCTTGGTGGGTATGGCAGGGGAAGGTTACTGCAAAATCTCCATTTCCTCCTGATCAGCTGGGACTTGGGAGGCAGAGAATAGATGCGGGCGGGGCCAGTCAGAGGTGGTTTTTGCCAGTTCTCTGAACTACTCAAAATTTCCACTGCTGGTTCTCCAGAACTGGTCAGAACCTACTGAATCCAACCTCTGGTCTGTTTCCTGCCTCAAAAAAACATGTTTCTCCATTTCTCATTCAGGGAAATATAATATTCTGCCTTTTTAATATTTCCTAGACTATTTCATTCTTCTAGGAGAGGAGTGGGTGCTAACTTCCTACACTATATATACTCAGTAAATAATAGTTCTATTAGTTCTGATTTGTGTGACTACAGGTAGTCCTCCATTTATAACCATTCATTTAGTGACTGTTTGCAGTTACAAAGGCACTGAATAGTGACATGGCCAATTATGATTTTTCACACTTTCAATAGTAGCTGCATCGCCATAGTTCCATAATCAAATTTTAGATGCTTGGCCACTGGTTCATACTTATGACAGTGGCAATGTCCCGGGGTCAATGGGGAACCCAGATTCACTTAACAACCGTGTTATTAATTTAACAACTGCAGTGATTCACTTAACAACTATGGCAAGAAAGGTTGTAAAATGGGCCAAAACTCATTTAACAACTGTCTCACTTAGCAACATAAAATCTAGGGTTAATTGTGATCGTAAATTGAGGACTGCTTCTATGCCCATTAACAGAATAGGAAGTAAAATTGTAGCCATAAGTAGGCGTGGGCATAAGCAGATATAGAGATCTGCTAGTAGATCTCTAGTATCTGTTCTTTCTTCTCCATCACCTGATATAATTTCACTAGGATTATTCTGTCACTGAATTCTCCAAATTTTCAGATGGTTATGCTTCTGCCATCAATGATCATATACAGCCATATTGGCTTTTGTCAGCCTGTTTGCAATTGGCTATTTTTTCCAGAAACCAATGTCTTCTCCAATTAACACCTGCATTCATATTATATTAAAACTTTATTAATAAATATTTAAATATTTAAATTTTCCTTTTATTATTTGTGCCTCTTGTGAGCTCTTGTTAAGTGAGTCACTGCGTTTGTTCAGTAAGTAACACAGTTAAATGAATCTGGTTTCCCCATTAACTTTGCTTGACAGAAGGTTGCAAAAGGTTAACCACTGCAACCTTCGTAAATATGAGTCAGGTGCCAAGTGTTTGAATTTTCATCATAGGACAATGGAGATTCTGCAATGGTCATAAGTGTGAAAAATAGCCATAAGTCTCTTTTTGAGTGCCGATGTAACTTCAAATGGTCAGTAAATGACCTGTTGTAAATTGAGAACTATCTTATATCATTCTAATTTTGGCTTTCTGGTCATGATACTAATTCTTAAAAAATATGACTGGAATATTTATGGTTTTAAAGGCTACCTACAGTCTACTATGTTCTACATTAGGGGTCACCAACCTTCTGGATCTCAGGGACCACTAAATTCATAATTTTAAATCCAACCACTAATATGTTTTTAAAAAGATAAATAGTATTTAGTGCAATATAAAAAATGCAAATAATTTTTCTGTGGACCACCAAAATTTTCTTGCGGATCACCAGTGGTCTGCCGACCACTGGTTGATGACCACTGGTCTACATAATTAAAAGCCTTAATATAATCCATAAAGCAAATTAGGCATCTTTTGGGAACTCCCTTTTCTTTTCTAGGCACCATATGTTAACAATATGATCTCAGGTCCCTCTGTCTGTTTTGAATTTAGCTTGTACATCTGGCAGTTCTCATTCCATGCATTATTGAAATCTGGACTACAAAAACATTAGCTTATTAGCAGATGAGATAAGTGTGGTACTATGAGCATTATTTAGCACTGTCCTATAAACAGATCTTTTACCATCACTTATGCTCTACTTTCTATATTTGCTTACAAACCACAAGTAGTACTTTAACTGTATCACCCTCTTGTAGGATTATAAAAGTACAGCTGGTAATTATTCAGTACCTGCAGCTTTGTTATTAGTAATATTTTATAGGATCCTTTTCATTATATTTGCTGAATGTTTGGCTGTAGTTCAGTGACCAAATCTTGTATGTGCGTGATTGGGAGATTATTTGCACAAACTATTCCATATATTTGCACCATGTTTTTTTTTTCTCCAGTAAGTCTTTGTCTTTTGTCATGCTCATCTTTGCCCAAATATATTTTTAGATATTTTTCTAATTTTAATCTCTCTTATTAATTTGCTTGCTCTTTGCACTATTTATAGAACTTGTTGCTTCTTCTTGTTTTTCCCTGAAAAGATTTAATGAGGCAAAATTCTGCCTGTTTCTATTGTCTTTTACATTCTGCCTTTTGTTAGATATTTTCAATATATCAACAGTTATTTTGCCTTATTTTCTGTTTTACATTTTGGGGATTTTATTTGCTTTATCTTCAATTATACACAAGTATCTATCTCAAGTTCTTCAGCCATTCTTTTTAACAAACCTGATCCACTGAACCTAATCATTTTCTCCAGTGCACAATAATATGGAATATTGCTGAAATTATATCTAATGGGGCTGATGATTCTATTGATTTTCTTTAATTGTGATTTAGCAAGGAGTTTGCAATCTGAGCTGCAGTCACATTATTACTTTTGCTGATCAAATGAAGCATCTTTATCTTGGCTTGTCTGAGTGTATCGGCAATATGATTTTGTCCAACAACAAGCAACAGGATACTCAACATCTGGACAATGTTTGATTTTAAGACTTTGCCTGCAAGACAAGAGGGCATGAAGGAAAAAAGGAAGGCACTGTCTTTTGTCAGACATTTGAAACCTTGACTCAAATTGGGCACTATCTAACAAAATGAAATTCAATGGTGAAAAAAGTAAGGTTCTACATTTAGGCAAGAAAAACAAAACGCACAGGTACAGTATAGGTGGTACCTTGCTCAATAGTAGCAACTGTGAAAGGGATCTTGGAATCCTAGTGGACAACC
>JAPKID020002146.1:0-13696 GCA_026931265.2 Tropidonophis doriae | reverse complement strand
TTAGAACAGGGGTCTCCAACCTTTGCAACGTTAAGTCTGAAGGACTTCAGCTCCCCGACTTCTCCAGCCAGCAAAGCTTTAACATTACAAAGGTTGGAGACCCCTGCCTTAGTGTATCATCATCATCATCATCATCATCATCATCATCATCATCATCCTCCCAATTGTCATTTCATGGACTGGGATTGAGAAGGTGTTCCACACAAACCCAGCCAGGGAAAGGAGAGCATGCAGCCTCTTCCCATGGAGTAACGGCCTTCTCTCCTGTCTTCCGGTAGGAGGACCATCCTCTGGAAGGCAGAGGTCCACCTCACGGGGAAGTTCTTGACCAAGGTGAAGGTAAGTCTACTCAACCCAAGTCATGAACCCCAAAGGTGCCAGAATTGCCCTCTCTGGCAGGGACCTTCTGGTGCAGTGTTTAGATTAGAGGTCCACCAGACGTGACATCTTCTGCAGGCCCTTAGAGCTGACGGAGGCTTCGGGGACCCTTCCCTCGGCTGGACCCAAGGACAGGCTTCTTGCACCAGGTACTGAGTCCTCCAGAAAGTTTCAGATGTTCTTAGCTGAGTGGAGGGAAGAGCCCAGGTGATGTTCCTGAAGAAGCAAAACATGGGTGGGATTTACCTACTTTGGGTCATAAAATGTCTGCAAGAAAACTACTAAGCTCAGGGAGCATCCAGGACCTCACAGTCTAACTTTCCCCCACTCCTCCTCCCCCTCAAATCTCCCTCCCTTCCAGCACTGATGATGCTACCTAGTTGGGTCATGAAATGTCTGCAAGAAAACCACCCAGCCCAGAGAGCCCCAAGGAGCTTTCAGGTGGCATTTTCTTTGCACATAGGCAGTTTGTGCCACTGTAACAATGAAGTCCCAGCAAGCTGTGGTGGTACAACATCAGGCAGGACTCGGGAGCTACAATGACTCTCCAGTGTTTCTTGTGGACCGAATTCCCTACGGCACCTCTCAACCCTCTTCTTTCCTTGGGCAGGTTCCACCCGCTGGGAAGGAGAATCGCAGCTTCACCAGTCGGCCTGGAAAGAGAGCGGCCACCCGGCCACCACCATCCGCAAACTTCTGTGTGACAATGCCAGCTGTGCTTTATGTGCTCATGCAGCCAGGGAGGCAGAGAAGATGGTGCACATCCAAAGACTGACCCCTGAGAACCTTGTACTACGTAAACCATCACTCCCCACTACCTCTTACGTGGAACGCTCCAGCCTACCAGCCATTTCTGGCTTGCAGGACAGTCCCAACTTCTCCCGGAGCAGGAGTGAGCCCCCTGGGCCTGTGATTGGGCATCTCAGACCCAGCCCAGGAGGGTCCCCCTTACTTAGGAAGAGGCGACTCCTTCCGAGAGATGGACCCCAGAGGAGGAAGCCCCTCCCTTCCAATTTACCAGGTGCAGATCCCTCCCCAAAACATGTCAGGCACCTCAGGCGCCCTCGTCTCCAGATGGCCCGTGAAAGGAAGGCTAATTTTCGCACCATTAATGAGCAGGAGGATGAGGAGGATGAGTGCAGCAGTTCTTCAAGCGCCTCTGAGCTCCCTTACACCAGGAGGGCAGGATATGGCCACTTTTCTGGTGTCTCCACTGTTCACAGCCGGAAGCCCCAGACCCTTTGGGGACCTCAGAAAACCTTCCATCCTCATGAAGGTGATGGGTCCTCCAGTGAGAAGGAGGCCTCTTCTCGCACTGAAGGAGAAGATCAGAGGGGCGTCCATCTCCTTTCTGAAGAGGAACAGGATTTTCTGACTGCCTCTCTGACCATGTCCAGCAGGTCCAGGAGGACGGAATTTGTGGCTATCAAGCTCCCATTTGTATCTGAAGCTGTTCTGGAGAAGTTGGAACAACATTTGGTGGTGAAGAGGATGCAGAACACAATAGGGCTGCCCATGATCCTCCTCACGTCCCTTAAGGCCTTTTTACCCTTTGCTCCAAGTCCCCTCATTCGGTGGCCCCTGAAGAGAGAAGTAGTGGTGGTGACCAGGCCTCAGGTCCTCCCATTTAAGAGTGTGGCCACCAGAAGAAGACTGGAGCAACACGTGAGAAAGAGGGCTCACCTCAAGCGCTGGGGGCTTCCAAGGACCATCCAAGAGGCCCTCAGGCACATGAAGACTGACTTTCACCCCACTGTTCCTGGGGAGGAAGCGTCCGATGAAGACAACTCTCCAAGCTTCATGAAACATCCCCATTTAGCCTCCACCACTACAGAGACAACCTTGGACTATCTTCTCCACTCCAAGCCCACATTCCGGGTTCACATCGGGAAGAAGTTATTCCAAATTGCCCAGGAGGCCTTTCCTAAACGAGTGGAGAAGTCCCAGAAAATGAGCTTCTCGGAGGAGAAGAAAATAGTGCTTCCGAAGCCGATCCGATTATCCCCCAGGAGCCCCCAGGCACGTGGTGGGCCGAGCCTCGGTCTTCGGAGGAAGGCGGACAGCGTGGAGATGAACATCAAGTGCAAGCACATCCAGCTCCTATGGCAGGTCCCTACTTTCTACTCCCAGTCCTTGTCCAAGATGGCTCCCAAGACTTTTACTCTCCCAGTGACTCCACCTCGGGGGTTTCACCCCTCTGAGTTTGGCCATGCAAAGACCCCTTTCCTGCCCAGCTCTCAGCGGCAGCTCCTGGACTCCCATGTGCTCCGGAAGAAGGTCCAGCACCAATGGGGGCAGCCGAAGCTTGTGCAACGATCCCTCCGGCAGTTCCTCTCAGCCGCCCCCTTCAGCCCTGCCACTCCAAAGGGCCTCCGAGTGGACGTCAAGGTGGCCTCAAGGAGCACGTTGCCTTTCGTCCCCTTGGAGGCCAGTCGGAAGCTGGAGGACCACATCAAGAGGAAGATCATCGAGAGGCAGTGGGGGGTCCCCCAGAGGGTGATGACGTCTCTCCAGATGTTCATGCCGAAGGCCCCCAGTGTAGAGAGGATGGACGCAGAGAGCGAGGAGGAGGAGGAGGATGCCAAGAGGTCACCTTCTGTGAAGGATTCAGGTCTCCACAAGCTCCCCCAAGCCCTTCGAAAACACATGGCCCGAAAAGCTCTTGAGATTCACCTGGGAGGGCCTGGTCCATTTTCCACGCTGCTTCAGACGGCTTCTCCCCAAGACAGAGAAGGCCCCCTCCCCAGAAGGATCTCCCCTGGGTCAAGGACTTTGCAGCCACGGCCCAAGGGACTCCCCTTCGTGGAGATGGCGGCCCTGGAGCGTGTTGAACTGAGCATCAGGCACAAAGACTTGGCTTGCAAGTGGGGGCTGGTCACCCTGTACCAAAAGTCCCTCTCCCACCTGTTCACAGGTGTTGACTTTCAGGTCCCCTCTCCTCCCTTATCCAGAAGGGCCCTTGGGTTGGATATCAGCTCATCAGATATAGTCTTCATCAGCCAAGGAACCCGGGAAGATCTGGAGTGGCATGTCAGAAGGAAGAAGATGCAGCACACCTGGGGGCTGGTGAGTCTCGTCAAGAAATCCCTGCAGTTGTTTTTGCCAGCTGCCCCCCACTGGCACACTGCAGGGCGCACTGAGGTGGCCACCCTCCCAGCTGAAATCACTTTCCTCGGGGATGCCAACCTACATGAGCTAGAGAGGAATGTGAAGAAAAGAGTCGTGCTGCAGAGGTGGTACCTGCCCAGGAGGCTCCGGGAGCCACTGAAGATGCTTGGCTCAGAGATGGCAGCGGTCTCAGGCCCAAGTCAAGAGGTGGAGAAGCCAAGAAGGGGGACTACTTCTTCCCCGCGTCAGCCTGAGGTCTTCCACCTGCCACCACAGGGGAAAGCCCTGGAGGAGGTGAAGGTCTCTCTGGAGAAGAAGCACATGGAGATATTGCTGGGGGTGATGCCTACAGTGGCCAGATTCTCTTGGCAGCATGCAACCTCCACACCAAGGAAGCCACTGCCCAAGCTGATCCCTCCTGGCCATAACTTCCTCCAGCCACGTTGCCGTTTCTTGCCCTTTGAATGCCCAGAAGATGTGGCCCAGGTTGAGCAGACCCTGAAGCACAAACGGTTGATGTTCCTCTGGGGTCTGACCACCCAATACCTCGAAGCCCTGGGAGGGATGATGCCAAAGCCACCCGAGGAGCATCCTCCCCAGCCCAGATTGGCAGATGGTTTGGTGTTCTCCGAGGTGGAGGCCCTCTTCCTCCAGGAGAACGTCAGAGGAGCCTTTGAAAGACACATCCGCAGGAAGTGGCTGCAGCATGAGTGGGGGCTGCCGGATGTGATCCGGAGGTCACTCGGGGGCTTCATGGGAGGAGCTCCCTCACCACTCTCTCCACAAAGTGTATCTGAAGTGCAGATTCTACACGAGGAGTTGACCTTCCTCCCTCAAGATTCCAGCCGGCTCCTGGAGCTCCACATCCATAGAAGGAAGCATCAGCATCAGTGGGGGTTGCCCAAAAGGGTGCTGGAAGCGATGAAGGGGCTGGCGGCCGATTCCATCGCTGGTCCTCCGCCCAAGGAAACGCAAGAGGTAGATCAGAGTCAGGTGGGCCTGGGGCCCTCTGAAGCAGTGGCCACCAATGGGGAGAAGGCACCTCATCCCCCATCTCCAGAAGACGTGTCCCCACCTGAGACACTATTCTTTAGTGGTGAGGTGGAGAAAAGGATCCAGATGTTCTTCCTTAAGAAGTGTTTGGAGGTGCATACGGGGGTCTTCCCAGGGGTGGCCAGGCAGTCCTGGCAGCATCTCCCTCCTTCCAGAGCCCCCCTCCCCAAGCCGGCTTCCCCGAGCTCCTGGACCCCACAGCCACGCAGAAAGCTCCTGCCCTTCATGCATGACGAAGACACTGGCCGGTTGGAGCTGGCCATTTTGTGCCACCGCTTGACCTCCCTTTGGGGTCTGGGCAGGGCCTACGTGGGAGCCATAGCTGCCCTGCAGCCCAAGCTGCCCTCCAGCCACAGAAGACCCGGAGAAGAAGAGCTGTCCCAGGAGCAGGTCCTCTCCCTGCAAGTGGAGGTCCGAGAGGCCCTAGAATTGCACATCAGGAAGAAGAGGCTGGAGCATGAATGGGGCTTCCCCAGGCTCATTCAGAAATCCCTGCAAGGCTTCATGGACAGCGCTCCTGGCCAGCCCAGTCTTCAGAAGACAGACAGCCATGCCCGCGTCCTATGCCAGCTCCCAGCCTTCCTTCCTCCCAGCACCTGCGACCACCTGGAATCCCACATCCAGAGGTGGCACCTACAGCGACAGTGGCATTTGCCAGGAAAAGCTCTGGAGTCCCTTAAGCTTCTCCATCCTCGGCCTGAGTTAAGCCCGTCTGACTTGAGGAGCAGTGAGGATGGGGACGTTTCCTCCTACTGTTGTGCCCGGGGGGCTGTTTCTGAGCACCCCAGTCTGGATCTTGGGTATTTCCAACCAGGAGGGGACATGGGAACTGCTGGCTCAGTGGAGGCCACCCCACAGCGGACTGAGGTTCTGTCTAAAATAGACTCCAACGATGTGAATCACCTTCAAATCTACTTGCGTAAGAAGAACATGGAGGTCCAGTTGAAAACAATCCCCAATATTGCCTGGACCCAGAGCTGCTCAAGGCAACCCCTCCCCAAGCAGATCCCTCCTGGCCTCAGAATGTGGCAGCCCCGATCCTCCTCCCTGTCCTTCTTCCCTGCAGGGGAGCTGGAGCGGATCGAAATGACCGTTCGTTGCAACCATCTCCTATCCTTGTGGAGCTTGGGACTGCGCCATGTGGGTGTTCTGAGTGCTTTGCCCTTCTGGCCGTTCTCCAAGCCTTTCAGACTGAGAAGAACCAGCATTGAATTCTCAGAGGTCCAAACGTCATTCCTCCAGGAGCAGGAAAGACAAGGACTGGAATGTCACGTTGTGAAGAAGAAGATCCACCATGCTTGGGGCTTCCCAGTTCTTGTCCAGAAATCGGTGAAGGCCTTCATGCAAGAACTTCCCATGCCGCCCACCCCACAAAGGGACCTAATTGATGTCCATGTTATGCACCAGGAGCCATCTTTCCTTCCCCAAGTTGTCTACAGCAGCTTGGAGTTCCATGTTCAGAAGATGAACTTGCAGCAGCGATGGGGGCTACCCAGGAGAGCATTAAAGACCCTCTGGATGCTCTGCCCAACAGGTGAGGATGCTGAGGCGGAGAGGCCACCAACGTCCCAACTTGACCAAACCTGGAGGAATTTCCCCGGAGGTCTTAGCTTACAGACTGCTTCAGCAGGTTGGCCTGGAAGAGCACAGAGCACAGAACGGGACCTTGGGGCAAAAAGTGACGTTCTAGGTACTTTGGACCCTCCAAACCTGAAGAGGCTACAGCTTCATCTGGCTAAGAAACATTTGGAGGTCCACCATGGGGTTCTTCCAAACATTGCCAAGGCCTCCCTTCAACTTGCAGATGTCTATTCAAAGCAGCCCCTTCCTAAAACGATCCTTTCTGGCCAGGGGCTGCTACGGCCTCGCAACTTCTCCCCCCTTACTGTGTCTCCAGAAGACAAGGATCACTTGGAGTGGGTGATCCAGAGAAACCGTTTTGCTTTCTTGTGGGGGATAGGCCTGAGATACAGGGAGGTCCTTGCTGGGATGATGCCCCAATTGACCTCCCCATTCCCCAGGCCCAGGCTGGCCCAAGGGGACTTCTCAGAGATGCAGGTGTTCTTCCTCCAGACAGAGGACAGAGAAGTCCTAGAGGACCACATCAAGAAGAAAAGGATACAGCACCTGTGGAGCTGCCCGATTCTTGTCCAAAGGTCCGTGGAGCGCTTCATGTCAACAGCTCCCTTGTTCCCCAGTCCCCACACGGTAGAGACCAGCACCCACATTTTGCTACATGAGGTACATTTCCTACCCCCCAACACCCAAACCCACTTGGAGCACCACATTCAGAGGCGGAAACTGCTACAGAGGTGGGGGCTGCCTAAAAAGATCCACAAGTCCTTCAAGATCTTTCTTCCAAGAGCCCTGATGAAGGATCCAGTACCCCCCACTAAGGAACTTTTGGAGGGACCAGAGAATCAGAAGTGGAAGCAACCACCAGCAGAATCACTTCCAAAGATGACTTCCTCAGTCCCTTCTTCAAGGCCAACCAAGCAGCAGACCTTCCTTTTCCAGGGGGTGGAAACGCCATACCTACAAGACAAGGAAAAGGAAGTCCTGGAGCATCATATCAAGAAGAAGAGACTCCAGCACCAGTGGGGGCTGCCTGTTGTCATCCAGAGATCTCTGCAAGCTTTTGCACCCCCTCCCCTTGGACCAGTCCATTTCCCAAAGAAGGCCGGTCCAGACATGAAGGTCCAGGTTCAAAGGCCACGCTTCCTTCCTCTGCATTCCCAAGAGACTTTGGAGGACAGCCTGAAGAGGAGAATCACCCATCACCAGTGGAGACTCCCAAAGAAAGTCCAAGACTCTCTACGGGCATTCTCTTCCACCACCCCAGTCAGAAGGCCACAGCCCGATCAGGAAAAGGCAGGTCCCAATCACATTGCCAAGAAAGACCACCTCAAAACACACCTCAGGAGAAAGTCAGCAGAAATCAGCTTCCAGTCCAGGACAGTCCCGGACATTTTGCTTCCTGAGCCTCTTTACAGTGAGAGGGGCCCCATAAGCACCACTCAGCCACCAGGGTCAACCTCAGCCATCAATGGTTATAATCAGAGAACTTCTCAAGCTGAGGCTAAAGACCTTCTGGAATTCCATATCCTACACAAGAAGATTTGTCATGAGTGGGGCTTGCCACGAATTGTACAGAAATCTCTCTCAGCTTTCTGCCCACCTCTTCCTGAGCCACGAACTGACCAGGGATCAGTTGGGCAGCATCTGGAGACCGTGAAGGAAGATGGTGCCACCACTGAGGAGAACATTCTTCAAGACAATGAAATGAAACTCTTGGCGGAAAGCCAACAGGCGACAAAGGAAGAGGTGAGCGAGACCCCCCAAGACTCCAAAAGAGGCAGAGTTAGCACCAAGGCCACAGAGATGGAAAAACTGACCCTCGCTGGTGGAATGCCAGAGTCTCCAGAAGAAATCATCTCCACTGGTGGGAAATCCCAGGAGAACAAAGAAGAAAGCCACAGACACCCTCCAGACACAGAAGAAGAAAATGGGTTTGCTTCCAAGACTCCACGGCACCCCACAAAAACCAGCCCTGAGGTTGAAGGCCCTCAATCTGTAACCATCTCCACTACCAATCCACAGAGTCCACCAGCCTCAGAAGAAGCCAACGTCACAAGTGAGAGGCCAGAGGTCACTGAGGATGAGAGTCCAGAGCCACCTAAAGGACCAACCACTCTGAGTAAGAGCCCGCAAGCTGCTGAAGAAACAAATGTGGCCAGATTGCAGATTGATGATTCGGTGGCCACTGAGACTCCATGGTCTGCAGAGGCAAAAGGCCCATCAGACCCAGGGAAAGAGAGAGTGGCATTTGGGACCTCACAGCCTGCAGAAGAAAGAGGGGCAGAGGAGACCACACAGAGGGGAGATGCTGCAGCAGAGAATGGAAGATACTCCCCAGGTACTGGTTCTCTGGAGATGGGAGAAGAAAGGATCCATGGGGCTGCAGAAGAGGAAAGCACCCCTGTCCATGGTCTACACGTTGGACCAGAGGATGTTGCTTCAGACAGCCTTCATGCCACTGAGGAATTACGCATCAAGAGTCCACTGTCAGCTGAAAAAACATCCATTACCAGCAAAGGTTCCCGAGCTACAGAAGGATTGGTTGAGCTACAGAGCACAGAAGAAGTCATTGAGATGCCACAAGGAGAAAAGGCCAGAGCCAGCACACTCCCACAAGATGAAGACGACAATGAGGACTTGACGTCTCCTAAATCAGAGACCACACGGAGTCCCACCTCTGAGATTTCACTGGCTGCGGAAGGAGAGAGAGCTGTGGCAGAGAGCACAGTGGGCAGGAAAGCGAAGGATGCCGCTGAAGAGCATGACTTTTCTGGGGGGCAACATGGGGAAAAGCCACACTCCATCAGGGATATGAGCCTTGCTGATGGCAGGAGGCCATCAACTGCTGAGAACGTGGCTGTCAACGTGGAGGCAGATGTCCCACATCAGACACTTCCAACCATGGAGGGAGGCATGAGTCCACATGTTCCACTGGAGGGGACCCCCTCTGGGTCACCACTTCCAGAAGCTTCAGAGGAAGCAAACACCCCTGATGAAGCTGCTGGGTTCCAAGATGAAACAACCATGGTTGGAGGCTCACGAGCCCCACCTCCAGACAGATCCCCAGACGTGAAGCTGAAGGGGCAAAGCCCACATGCTAGAGAAGAAAAGAGCACCAGTCGTGGGGAACTCTCCAGTGGGAGAAGTCCAGAGGAGGAGGAGAAGGAGACAAGTCCCTCAGGTGAAAGTTCAGAGGCTGCATCCAAAGACGCCATCCCTTCGGACAGCCCGTCGGGCAAAGAGGGAGGAAATACAGAGAAGGGACCCCTCTCAGCTGGAGAGGAGGGGAGAGTCTCTGAGCTGCATCCGCGGTGGGCCACAGCTGCAGAGGGACCTCCAGCAGGAGGGGGAAAGCAAGATGGGAGCTGCCAGGCCACAGGCAGACTGAGCCCCCTGGCGGAGAACCCCTCAGCTGCAGAAAGAAAGAGGCTGGGTGGCAGGACTTGGGCGCAAGACACAACGGGTCACATGACCATCTCCTTTGCAGGAGAAGCTCCCCAACAGACCCCAGAGTCCTTCGGGGCATTTCTGCCCCAGTCCAGATTTCATAGCTACCACAAACAACCCAGAGTCCATTTTCTTACAGAGGCTGAACTGGACTCTCACTCACGTCCAGAGAAGAGCCCCCCAACCTACCGGTCTGAAGTGCGACTCCAATTGGAGCCTGGAGGAAGAATCGGCTCCTGGGTGTCTACCTGTTCCTCTTCCCCAAAGGCTCTTCCTGCCTCGGAGGCATCAGAGGGAGGAAGCAGCCAAGAGATGCAACTGGAAGAAGGCAAAGCCAGGCTCCCCAGCCCTAAAGGAAGATCTTCATCTTCAGAGCTGATGGTCCCACACGTCCTGTTGCAGCAGGGAAGCCCAACGCAGGACTGGCTCGCTTTTTCTGAGCCAGAAGATTATAGAAGCCCATCACCGCTTCTTCCTCCATCCAGCTATGACAATTATGATGCCACCGCTAGAGACTGCCAAGCTTCCCACACGTCAGAGTTCATCTCTTGGGAGGGTGATGCAGAATCCATGCCAAGCAGTTCCATCGAGCAGTTGCTCTGGGATAAAGAGAGCTTCCTGCGGCAGCTGGAACACAGCCTGGAAGGAATGGTAAGAGGCAGCGCATCTCCATCGGGAGTGAGGCAGCCAGGAATGCAGCCGGTGACCCGTTCTCCCTATGAGTGTGGTGCTAAAGTTTGTGAAAGAGAGGTGGGTCAGAAGTGGGAGAAGCGAGAGGAAGCTTCCGCCATGGCCAGAGATGCAGGAACCAGGTCCGTGGCATCTCCGGAAGGCCACGAGACCCAGGAAAAGACCCGTCATGCAGGGAGCGTAGTACAGCATCATCTCCCAGAGCAGGAGAACCTTCTCAAACCTTCTGAGGTGGCAACCAACCCTCTGCTCAGGTCCCGTGTTGCCCAGAGAGCCTTGGGTTCCTTCATACTTCCTGCCTGTGTCATCTCCTCATATTCCACCTATGAGGAGGTGGAGGTGGGATTCATCCGGCAGGCGGGCAGAAAGCACCGCCAGCGGTTGAGTGGCCAATTAGTTGAGGAGAAGCCGCTTCTTCATAAAGATAGCAAGTCTCCACCAGAACAAAGACAGGGTGTTGGAGGTAGACGACCACCGAGTTCGGCAGCTCCATGCACTGGAGAGCCTAAGGATTGGGCTTACAGGGAGCCACCTGCACCTCCTCCATCACCTAACCTGAGTACCACCACTCTGGATCAACAGGACCACGAAGCTTCCCAGGTAACTGGTGAGGCTTCAAGTGAAGATTCTGAACTCTCAAAGCTATCAAGCAAGAAGTTCTCAGCTGGATCTTCTCTGGAAGCGGGGAGTGAATTGCCAGCTCCCCCGTCCGATTGGCTTCGGTCAGAAACAGGAGCAGAGAGCGGGTACGAGGATGGCAGCAGTCTGGTTATCAGAGATGTTCCTCAGACACCAGACCAGCAGTCAAGTCAACAAAACCCAATGCCTCTAGAAGACCAGTCCCAGTTCAGCACAGAATGGGAGTGGGACAGAGTAGGGGACTGGGCCACTGAAGACATGGATAGCGAAAGTCTCACCATGGAGGAGGAGAAGGGCAGCCATCCGCCCATGGAGGAGAGGTTCTCAGAAGGGTCTTCACAGAAGTCGGAAGCCAGCTCCAGATCCCAGAGTAAAAGCACGTTGTCCCGCTCCAGGAAGCAGAAGAGCAAAGGCCTCTCTATCATTGGATCCATTCTGGAGAGGAAGCTCTCCTTGAAACAGGGGATGGATATTTGGCTGCAGAGCCGGGGCCGCTGGTTGACCACCCGGGCGCAGGAGGAGAGGCATGGAGTCCCCAGGGAAGGAGAGGCGGCAGCAGAAAGATCTGCTTCCTGTGGAGGCTTTGAAGGTGCTCCAGGAGGAGATGCTGCCGAGGGCTGGAGGAGAGAAGAGACTCCCAGGGTAGGTGGGACTCATGTTCCCCAGAGACAGACCTTTCCCACTGGACGGCCAGGCTTCCACCACAGAGCCAATACTTCCACAGGCTCCTTCTCCACCCACGGTCAAGCTAGCAGGTCCTCCTCAGAGGACTATGCCCAGGACAAGATCCGGGGGCCAGGAGAAGCTTTGGCCTGGGATCGGACCGGGCTCAAGACCTCAACCGCAACTTTGGTGGCCAGAAAGAGGCCGAATCCCACGATCCAAGGCCCGGAAAGGGCAGCTGAGAGAGGGGCTGGGGGTAGGATGCGGGGACCCGGCCGAAGGAAAACGAGGCCTGGCAAGAGGGACAGCAGTGGCCATGGGGAGAGCTCCTCCAGCAGCAGAGAAGGGGGGGACACCAGTGGCACCTGCAGCAGTGAAGGGCAGCCGGCCGCTCAAGAGGCAGCCAAAATGAGGGAGGGGAGACTAAGCAGGAGAAGGGAGGAGCCCCTCCTGAATGGGAGGACCACCCACCAGCCCCTTCCTCAAGCAGAGCAGGAGGACAGGGCTGGGCAGCCCACCGCTTGGGGGTCCCCACAAAGCAGGGAGGGCTCCCCAGGAAGGGCCCTTTTAAGGCTGAGCCCCCGAGGATGCCAAGCTGCAGGGAGGGAGGGGCCTCACCTTGAGGACCCACCAGGAGGCGGGGGGCTTTCTGAGGCCGCAGCCCCACCAGGCAGGCCGAGGGGCCCCCTTCCCCACGGGGGACAGTTCCGCAAGCTGAAAGAAAGGATCCGGTTGAGGCGGAAGGAGCTCTGGAGCTCCCCAGAGAGCCAGGACGAGAAGCCGGCCTAGCTTCTCTTTGGAGCGGCTGTGGGTCTGTAAATAGTTGGGGTTATTTAAAAATAAATATCCATTAAACTTTTTAAATGTGCGCTTCGAAACAAGGCTGAGGTGGCCATGCGTGTTGCATTTCTGCTCTTGATGGCTATTTGCTGTTTTACCTTGAGGGGGGGTGTCTCTTCACCTGCCCCGCCCTTTGCACCTCCCCTCGGCTTCTTTGTCCCCGGAGGTGGCCACTGATGTCCTCTCAAAGGGGAAAGAAGCCCTCTTTTCCAGCCCCCCCCTCCACTGAGAGTCTCCCAATGGCTCAGTGGTGGGACTCCAATTTCTTTACTACCGCTTCTGTGGGCGTGGCTTGGTGGGCGTGGCAGGGGAAAGATACTGCAAAATCCCCATTCCCTCCTGATCACCTGGGAGTCGGGAGGCAGAGAAGAGATGGGGGTGGAGCCAGCCAGAGGTGGCATTTGCTGGTTCTCCTAACTACTCAAAATTTCTGCTACCGATTCTCCAGAACTGGTCAGAACCTTCTGAATCCCACCTCTGCAATGGCTCCTCATTCACCCCAAATATCTGGGCATCTCCACGCCTTCCCCCAGTTGGGAGTTGCCCCTGAATCATGGGGCAGATAACAATAGCAATAGCCCTCAGTCAGTCAGCCTTTGGGCCCCAACCATCTGGGTCCTCATTTGACCCACCTCGGAAGGACGGAAGGCTGAGTCAACTTTGAGCCGGTCAGGATTGAACTCCTGGCAGTGGGCGGTCAGCCTGCAATCCTGCCTTCTAATCACTGCGCCACCATAACTCAATAACAAAACAGCTGAGTCGGAAGGGAATTTCTCCTGAGTTCCAGGTTGCTTCTCTCCTTGATTAGTTTCCATCCTTTGCTGCTTCTCCTGTCTTTGGAAGTTGTCCCCCTCCTCTTTGTGGCAGCCCCTCAAATACTCAGATGCTGCTTTCACGTCCCCCCCTCCCCAGTCCTCCTTTTCTCTAGCTTGGCCCTACCCGATTCCTGCAGCCGTTCCTCATACGTTTTAGCCCCCAGTCGCCACCTGCCTGCCCCTCCAAGCCCCTTCTCTTGGCTGCGGTGCCCCCTTCCTTCTGGGAGGAGCCCCCTCTTCCGGGGCTGGGATTGGCAAGCCGAGGCCCCCCGGCTGTGGAGGATTTGGGGAGCTCCAGGGTCGTCCCTGGAGGAGGCCCCCAAGCGCCTCAGCAGGAGGCTGTGAAGAGCCGGGGGCAGCCTGGTAGAGGGGGGGGGGCAGCATCAGAGGAAAAGTTTTCGGGGGTTTAAAAATAACGATGCCAGGTTGACGTTTCTCCTGATGTTCGTAAGCCCTGTGGGTGGATGCGGATTTAAAGTTTGGAC